>OMLM01014378.1:0-17593 GCA_900302695.1 Helostoma temminkii
ATTATACCTGTGATTTAGGTCAGTGCAGAATTAGTGTGAGTATAGAGAAATAACCAGTTATTCTAGAATCTAGAGAGCTTTATAGGTTGTCTAAGTATAGGTAGGTAGAACTGTTCTACTTCTGTGTTTATGGCAACAGAAGCTTTGTCACAATTTAAACCAGGCACATTTTAACAGCTGAAAGTGTTTGCATCTAAATAAACAAGGCCTGTGTTTGACTAAGGAGCTGAATAAACATAAAAAGCAAAGTGCCATCCAGGCCAGCTCACATTGTGGACTGCAGTCATGTTAGCGGCTTTATGAGGTCGCATTTAGCATTTTAACATGGGCGCAATGTTAAAGCAAAGTGATCACAATGTGTTAATTAGCTATAAATACAAAGCACATTGCAGTTGGTGAGAATGGGATTTGTTTTGCAGGTATCTGTTCATAAACCATGTTCCTGGATGAACAACTGAACTGAAAAATGTACAAAGTACAAGCTCTAAATTGTAATGAATTGTGCACTCTTACACTTACAATCTGTGTAAGAGTGGGGTTTTTGAGATGGTTGCACTCTGCAGACTTACCACTAGATGTCATTAAATCTTACACACTGCACCTTTATAATACAAAAGTACTTTATAAGTACTGAATACTCCAGCTTCCTCCCACAGTCCAGAGACATGCAGTTAGGTTACCTGCTTCTAAATTTCTAGATTTCCCATAGCTGTGAATGTGAGTGTGAATGGTTGTCTGTCTCTATATGTCAGTGTCGTGATAGACTGCTGACCTACGTCCAAGGTGTCCCTGCCTCTTTTGCTTTGCCAATTTATGTTCACAGGACAATATTAGTATATTTTGTATATTTTATTACAGTTGAGTTACTATTGTCTGAGATTTGTAATGACTTAATACTCTAAATACTGAAGATACATACAGGATAGTTGCATTATAGCTATGACTGATGGTATGACTGAGCAACGCGTGACGCTGAATGCTGGTGCTTTCACCATTTGCATGTTGTAGGAAACATAAAGTAGCAGGAGCTTATGCAAATTTTGTCAAACACCCGATCAGCTGCCATGGCTGCATCTTTCTTTTCTTTTTTGCTTCATGCTCAGTAGAAAAGCAGAGCTTGTGTGGCGTTACGCTACCACCTATGGACCACACAAAGCATTTCTGTTCAGTAAAACTCCATGGAGCGATGCAGAATGTCATTTAGTGGATTAAAGTGTTCAACAATGACATCAGACCCTTATTCTATCCAGAATGTGTGCCTGGAAAACAGCAAACTGACACCTTTACTCTGTCACAGTTACTTAAACATGCCATTTTGAAGATGATGTATGCGTTTTATCTTTGAAGGTCTGAAGAGCCACCGTTATAAAATTCTTTCGACGTTTTCTTTTGCACAAATTGGAAGGAATAAGTGAATTTTAAGATTAAAATTATATGAAAAGTTCGAGCTAAAAAAAAAACGGAATAAATTAAATCAGAAATCGCATCACTGGCATTTTTTCATACCGATTGTTCTGAGCGGGCGGTCATTTGTATGTATGGATAGAATTATAAACTCCTCCCGCCCGGGCAGTCAAGACTTTACTAAACGCGCTAACCGTTGACATTCAGGAAGTGACAGCAACAGACCAAGGCAAAACAACAGCCGCTAAGCGCAAGGAACGGCAGGGGCCAGTGTCGACGAGCTCGTAGTTGACGTTTTTAGACTCAGTTAAGCTCAGCAGCAGTTGTCTTGTGGTTTTAATGATGTCTTTTTGTACAACCAAGAGGCAGACACTGAGCACTTCGGTGTGTTTTGCCGCCGTTGTTCTGTGTGTTAGCTTGGTTAGCCTGGGGGAGTGCCAAACCACTTCGCCACCAGCAATTCGTAAGTAGTTTTTTTAGTTAGAAAAGCTCTAAAAGTCAGTCGTTTCTGCAGTTGACAAAAAGTGAAGTTAAAGTTTTAATATTTCTGACTTTAATTAGTAGGTCAATACTTCAAGGTTAACTTAACTAGTGACGTTGTTTTTTAAAGGCTGAACGTGGCTGAGCTGCAACTGGTCGCTGACGGAAGTTACTGTTCTAACCTTTGTTGCTACTGTCGAGTGGTTAACGTCATGTTTCTGTTTATCTGTGTTTACAGCCTGCTCTACCTACAAAAACTGTGATACCTGTGTTCCACACGCCAGGGTAAGGATGCCAAGAGTCATTACAAAGCAGTACTTGAATAATAAAACCAGACCTTTGCCCTAAAATCCAATCTGTTATCATATGCGGTTATTTTATGCTTCCTTATTTATCGTATCTGTACATGTAGTGTTTATTTCACAGATTCTATTCTAGTATGTGTTTGTCATTGCCACTAAATCCTGGTGCAATTGAAATTATATTTAAATTTTTGATAGGCTTTATCAGATCATTATAGCTACGAACAGAAAGTGCGTTTGTAGTTATGCACACTCCTTTAATTCATCAAATCTTGCATAGAGTCTGGTGTGATAAATGATGACCTAATTTGAATGATGTCTATTGCAGGCACACTCCTTCTTTTCAGTTCAGTCACCTCTACTTGAATAATAACTTTGCTTTGAATTCAGCTCATGTTTGTTCCTCATGATTTCCTCAAACCTAAATATATATCTGAAAACAAAAGGAAGTAGCAAATCCTCACATTTGACAGACTTGTATGATGTGGGATGTTCTGCTTCAAAGTAGTTACAGGTGAATTTATTGTTGATTGATTCATTGAATTATTCTCAATGGAACCATGGCATACAGAGGGTTGATGTTTGTGTTTTGTCTGCACAGTGTCTCTGGTGCTTTGCCACCAACAGCTGCACAGAATATCCAGTGAGATGGTTGCTGCCACCGGCGTCAGTTTGCCAGTTGTCCCAGGCTCGATGGGGAGTGTGCTGGTGTGAGTTAATTTGCATGCTTATTTTTCCTTCATTTGCCATCTAACAATACTGCAGTCATCCCATCTCCTTCCCACATTGTTGTTAAGAGGTGTGACCTGCTACAAATGTACTGGAGGATACTTTCAAACAGTATAGTCAGCTGGTAGCTTGTAGGCAGTGGTAAAAAAAAAAAGAAACTAAAAGAAAAACAACTGTATCATCACATCCCAGTACAGTAGATGTGGACCTAAAATGCTCCACCTGTATTAAATACAGGTAATTGTGAATTTAAGAATTAAATAGCTGCAGGTTCTATTATTTATTATAAACACTAGAGTGCTTTGTGGAGCCAGAAGTTTCTGTTCCTCTAACTTCATATCACTTTAGTGTCACAATGAAAGCCGTCGCTCTTGCAGCTTCCCCTCTTACATGGCTAAACAGACCTGCCAAATTACAGTACAACAGCTTCATAGAAGTGATCCATCAGCTCTGTGCACATGGGTCACATTCTCAGTAAGTACAGAAACGTCCACTAGTTTCTGAGTAGCCTGTCAGGTGGGAAAGTAGCCAATTAGGTGATATTTCTATTCCTACTTGGCTAATACATTCTTTAGGTGATGATGATTTGCTGAAAAAGTCACATTGCTGCTATTGTGAACGATATTATAATTGTGATGAGAGACTGGCTTTGTTTCAAGGAAAATACACATATCAATAATATAATTTTATTATTATATGAGCATTGATGGAGTGAATCCAAATGTGTAATTCACTCATAAATAGGACTGAACTTGCTACTGCTATTAAACTCTGTATATTTTTAGAAAATGTAATTAAACCTATAAGTTAAATTGAACTTCAACTTAAGTTTAATAAAAATCAAAGAAGAAGTTTACAGTGACAAACAACTGGGTTAAATGATCTGCAGCTCATTTACATTTCATTTCCGCTGAAACATGAGAGCATGAGCTCATTTATTTCACATAAAGTAAATACAGAAAGTATTAATGCGGTAGTGACAAACATTAGCCACATGTTGTATATGGGAAAAAACTAGTGCTATAACAGTAACTGGTCCAGCAGTCCTGGCACTATTTTTTCTTTCTCTTGTTAGACAAAGGCAGACCTGGCTGAATTGGCCTTGATGGATTAAAAATAACAATGTTAATGTAATTGCACAATTCATTTTTATGGCTTAAACAAACCTGCTGGCTGGAGTGAAATAATAACAGTGTCACTGAAATTAGTTGTTGGATGTTGTGATAATCACAGTGACAGCCACTTCCTTGCCTACTAAATCCTACAAATTAGTTGTATTTGTACATTTCTAACATGTTGTTGGTAGGAGAGAAATGTCTCCCAGAGACTCATTCATTAAAGAATTAATCTCAAATAGAGGGATTTATATTCAAACTGAATTGTAAACAGTTTATACAAAAGTCTTCCTGCAATATTTGTGTATAATATTTTAAAAATCAGAATGCATTTGTTTGGTTTCAAAATTTTACATGTCTTTGTGTATAGGCTAGACCTGTTTTACAAATCATTTGATTGATATTATTTACACATCGACCAGCTCTTTGGAAACAGTGTTGTGGTAGATCACCACATCCTTCTGACCCTCTGTTAGAAATGGTTCAGTTTACAAAGTGCCATAGCCAGATGGAGTATGGCTGTTTCTGCAATGAAAAAAACAATCATCTGTTGTATTGCATTTTTTTCTTAAACATACCGACTGCTCTCAAAACACACAAAGTACAGCTAAAACCATCACTGCGTACCTGCAATAGTGGGAGCGACAGACTGGAAAGGGGGACAACATCTGCTATGAGTCTGTGTGATTTGTTCTCCATACGTTCAGCTTGTTAAATATGAAAAAAGTATAATGTAGCTCCTTTAAGTTGAAGCATTCAACTTTAAAAAAAAAACACCATGAAGAAAAGAACGCAGATGGTCATGGTCATGACAGGAACAAGGAAGAACATTTTACTGTCAAGCATGTGCTCAGACTGCGTTAAGAAATGTTGTGGAGCAGCTATTAAAGGCACTGTGACAATTGTAGATTGACATAATTGTGATTTTTATAAATATATCACTCAAAAAGTAACCACCTTCAGGTTGCTCAGAATCAAACAATCAGTTTTATGCTGCTGTAGCAGCTTGTGGCTTCACCGCAGGCTCCATCTGATTGAGGCTTGTTTGATGTGTTGGTTATGTTTTCTCTGGAAAAGAGGTGTGTGTAGTTTCATCTCTGAAAACATGAAGACATGCAGTTTTGCAGAGAAGCCAGCAGGTGTCACCATTCACAAACAAGATGAATGTGTCATATTTAGAGCAGAGAGGGACTCAGAGGTTTCATTTTATCTATAACCTCAGTGAATCCCATTGCTGTAAAGTATTTAAATTACTGTGACTTACTTGTCGTCTTATGTGATTCAGTGAACTTTGAAGCCCTCATCATCACTCTGGCTGTGCTGGGTGGAGTCATCCTCACTAGCATCATCGTCTGCTGCTGCTGCTGCTGCTGCAAGAGGCGTCGATCAGGGTAAAGTTAAATGACTAATTGGCTGCACTTCAGTGTAAATGTTTCATATGCTTCTAAGTGAACAGTTTTAGACGGAGTTACTGGAACTTGGAATCTGCAGGTAAAAAAAACAAAAGATTTCAGGTTTTTTTTTTTTTTCCCAGACATTCAGAGGTACAAATAAATGGATGTTACATTTCATTTACAAATACCTTAAATGTTTTTTTATAGCCAGACAGAAAGCAATAAAAGTAGATTTAACAAAATCCTCAATACTGCCAGCCAGACCTTAGGTAAAGTTCTAATGTTTAACCAGATTTTAAAATATTCATTTAATCTATTGATCCATTCATTTTCTTCTGGTCGCCTGTGATGCATATTTCAATTCTAATAAACCATAAAAACGTCCTGGCACTTAGGCTCAATTATCAAGCTTTTGGAAATAGCATCAGTAGCACTTCTTTATGAGCCTGTGGTAACCAGAACAATCAAAGCAACTCCAAGCTTGTAAAACCAAAAGGAAAAGTATGATAATGCCGAGCCTGAGGCTATTGTGTCAGCCTTTCCAGTGAGTCTTCTATGGTATGAATATACTACAGTAATATATGATGCTACTGTCTTTAACCTATTCAATGAACCGCCGATGATTGTAGCCTACATTCAGTCCACTGTTGTTCTTGCAGCTCCATTTGAAGAATATGCGTGTGGTACTTTCATTCATTGTGCTAGAGTGAATTAAAAATGTCATATCAGTCAATCAACTGCAGACTGGCCTGTCACACACTGACAGTCCTGTGGGTGTAGAAGTCTTCTCTGTGTCTGTCATCTGACAGGAAAAAATTGTGAAGAAGAGTATGTTTTGAAAACACACCTAGGGTTTATTTAAGGTCCAAGTTTTGCTTTTAAAAAGACTAAATTGACACATCTAGATGATTGATGTGTCAGTTGTTGCTCTCACCTTCTGTCTTTACCTCATTATGTCTGAAGGCCTGACAGAGATGAGGAGAGATTTTCCAGGAAGAGAGAGGAGATCAGACAACGCGCCGAAGAACGGTAAGAACTGTATTTTTCTTTGTATACGATTACTTGAATTACTCTAACTAGGCAAAACGCTTCAGTTAGGTAAAACAAAAATTCAGTAAGTAATTTAGTTTTAGAGAACAGACATTTGAACACTGAAAGCATGATGTGATCATCAGAACAACATGACATCACTGACTAAAGATTAAACTTTAAGAAAAAGTATTATGATTTTTTTGACTGTTAAAATGTTCTTAGCTAGTTAGCTAACAATATAACTCATTAACAAGCACTGTCTTTTATTATTATTATTTTTTGTTTTGTAACAGTAGGGATATAATCAGTGACAGCTTTATTGATGACTAAAATTTGAAAACTAAATGCTAAACATCAAGTATATTTTGAATACCAGTCCAAGGTTTTAGAACATTTACCCACTGAAGTAAAAGGTAAAAAGTCTTTTGACTGGTATGTTTTCTCAAGAAATCCCTTAAAATGTACATACCCACTTATAAACATACACATTGACCTTGAACATTACTGGTTTGTGTAGGAATTAAAGCATTTTTTACTGATAGATGCCAAATTGTAATGGCTGTAAAAGATTTGAAGAGGTCAGCTGTTGGTCATCTGTGCTACTCTCTTGTGAGTTAATTTACAAGTAAACAAACAAAGGTCTAAAGTTGATTTTCAAGTATTGCATTTACATTTTCACTGCCAGTGAACAAGCATTAGCCTGAAATATCATCATAGACCCATCAGAGAGCGGTGAGCTCAGTCAAGAACAATCAACACTTCACCAGTATAAACACAGCTACAAAATCAAGGGCCATATCACATTTGCCAAAGAAAAAACATGTATCAAAGCCTGAAGAGTTCTGGATCGGTATCCTGTGGAAAACATAATACCAAGATCAAATTGTACCAGAAAAATGTGAAAAAGAGAGTTTGGAGAAGGGGGCGAGGTGAAGAGTGCACTGTCCTGGATTAACCAAGTCAATCCTGACCTGAATCCAACTGAACTGCATTTCACTTGCTGAACACAAACACCCCAAAAACAAATCAGAGTAACGACAGCTGCAGGAAAGACTTGGCAGAGCATCACCAGGGAAGAAAACATCATCTGGTCGTGTCACATTCTGTGCAACCAAGTCTTAAAACTGACTTTTTTAACTGATTAATTGATTCCCTTAGTTTGTTCAGATATGTTTGAGCCACTAAAACTGGAGGTCTGTGATTAAAAGTGGTCATAGTTCCTACTCACCTCACCAAATATTTTTATCCAAATCCTAAAATTAAAGTGATGGTCTAAACTGAAAGCACATTTTGATTGGTTCATTTAAAATGCATTATGATGGCTTCCTGTCCATACACTTATAGACCTACATGTATCTGCTGGTTGTTTACATATTCAACTTCTTCATGAGTAGTTAAAATATATCTAAACCTAAATGCAGACTATAATTAACTAAAACTTGCAAATCATGCTAATACACTAACACTATCATACCATGCTGAATGGAACAACTGACTTAAAGATTTAACCCTTTTCTCTCAACATGCTGGGTGGTTTAGCCTTAGCCTGCAAGACCTACATAGGATTTCCTACAACAAAAGAATTCACCGTACCCTAAAAGGACCCATTGTATGTTTGAGATTCAAGCAACTGGTGCATGTGTAGCCCTGAGAAGTCTGTGTCCCAGAGGAGAAGCTCAATTCCTCCACTCATATCCCAAAACACCAGTTGGATTGTGAAGGCTGCACAGCTGCTCTCTGGTTATGTGGTCTAAACAGAGTGGGCTTCAGTAGGTGGAGTACCATCCTCTGTCAGAAAGAGTGTGATCATCCCTCAGTCATACAGCAGTGTGTATTGTAGACCTGGAAACCCTCCCCTTCAAGGTCTCTATAAATGTTTCAGCCTCATCTCTCTATTTAGTGCTTGTACTCCCAGTGCATCCACCCTCTGAGGATGGCTGAATGATGTGTTGCTAAGCGGGGCAGTCTAGCAGAAACATAGTCAGTAACTGGTTTATCATCATCACTTGCAGTGCTGGGAAATCAGAGCCCTGGTTTTCTGTGTACGTGTGTGTGTGTGTGTGTGTGTGTGTGTGTGTGTGTGTACGTGTGTGTTTGAAAGCCTGAGAGTTGAATAATCCAGCCTCTATGAGCTTTTTCTCTCACATGCCAGAGAATCTAGTCAGGGTTTCCTGTGGTGAGTATGATCAAATCTCAGAAGTCGGAGTTAGTGCAGTGACCTACATAGACGTAGTTCATGTTGTGAGCAGGACTTTCAGAATAGATTGGACCCATTGTGGGAGAGACTAGTGCTTTTAGAAGCTGCAGCCTGGCGACCGCAGAGCCAGCTCACAGCGGTGTGTCTGAGCTGGATGGTATTCTGCGAGAGTCAGCAACATCTCGTATGAGGGATTGACACATTTGGTATTTGTGTTGAAGGTGGTATTTGTGTCTTTTGGCAGTGTAGGAATGCCTTTTGAAAAGTAAAATTTAGATTCATTAGAAGTATTATCAAGAACATCAACTGTTTCTTTCTTGAAAGGTAAATTCAGCCTTAAACTACAGGATTTCTAAGCCAGTGGAATTCAACAGTGTTTAAATATTCTGATGTACAGACCTGAAAAGCACTGAGCAGAACAGCTTCCATCCTTTCCTTCTTTCTGCCGCCAATTTTTTTATTCATCTTTTATCACTTGTTGATTGTAGCCATATTTATGTGGACAAGTGTAAACATTAACAAGTGAATAAGTGGCATACAAAGCCAGGCAGCAGTGTCAGGAGGACAGATGGCAGACCGAGCTCAGCGGCCCTGAATCACTACCTGGAAAGAAAACACTGGCTGATTTACAGCAGCTCTTTGTGACATAAATCCTCCTCCCAAATGTTTGTTAATTGTTCTATTTGTGTTTCACTGCTAGCTAACATGGACAGAGTGAAAACACCCAGCATCTAAATGCCAGTAGCTGAGAAGAATGTGTTTCTTCATACAAGTTTGAATATATTTTGCTGTCATTAAATTTTTAGTATCTAAGTTGTTTATCATGGGATTCTCTCCATATTGCTTTTTATTGATGTTCTGTACAAATGACACGGTAAATAAATGGGCTGTGCAGAGCTTGGTGATACAGTACATCAATATAGTATTGATTTGACATGAGACTATTGCCCAAATGGGAGTTTTTATAATATTGGCGTATAAAGTGATTTTAATGTTGTCTTTTTCCTAGACACTAATGATAAGTAATTGATCTGTTTTCTGAGAGTCGTTAATGTGTAATGGACAGAACTGTAAGGCAGCAAAAACTTAATTTTCTTTGTTGGTCTTGACAGAATGACCTGAAGCTCCTTTTCTTTCTGTTTTCATACAGGAAAGTGGAGAGAAAGGCCCGGCATGATGAGATCCGCAGGAAGTATGGTATGTATGAACCACAGTCTACATTGTATTACTCTGTGTCCTATTGAGCCTCTGAAACAGACACTGAGCCTCCTCTCTCTCCAATGATATATGCACCTGCTGCACTCGAGTCGATCAGCAAGTTTAACACAGCTCGGGGTGTAAACAACTACGTCCTCTGTGTTGTGTGTGTGTGTGTGTCAGCTGTGTCTCAGACGCATACTGAATTGGCCTCAGATTTTCCAGGACGTTGTCGTTGACTTTCATTTCCATACCCTGTGCCAGCGATGCATTATTCAACAGAATATGCCCGGTCCCTGAGCGAGGCAGTTCAGGTCACATATAGGTTACACCAACTCCTGTCTGTTTCAATCAATTTAAACATAATTTATCACACGCTAGTGTTAAATACAAATTCTCCTTTTACAGTGAGCAGCTTTTTACAGGTCACACAAAGGTTTGTGTTTGAACAAAGAACACGTATGACCTGTAGTTATTGGTCTGTACTGTGCAACCGTGACATCCTGCAAACCCTGCAAATGCAGGAACATTGGCTTCAAGCTGCATTTATGGGCCAGTAAAAGTAACACACCCTGTGTAGAGAACTAGGTTGATTAATGACAATGACAAATACGCACACATGACACATGAAAAACTTTGAAGCTGAAACGATTTCTGTGTCTGACTCAAAGTTTAATCATTGCAGAGCAGCATGTAGTAACATTTAACTTGGTAGTGAGTTCAAATGAACACTGGTATCAATGTACTGTACAGTGGGTTTACCGGACACCAGCTCTCTGTTCGCTGGTGGCAGTGTGCTCACCTGTGTATGCACGGACGTGTGTGCGCGTGCGTGTCTGTATCGTGGCGGATCTCCGCCGTGTGCGCTAACACGCAACAATGTACAGACAGAAATGTCATTGTGAAAATAAAATTAATAACATCAGCATATTTAGTTTAATAAAAGAACGAGCTATAGACCTACTATAATGGTAGAGGAAACGCTGATCTGCATATGTGAAAAAAGTTCAATAAAGCCTTTTTGTTTTTGTAGTTAACTTGTTTAAATATGAGGATAAAGTCTCATATTTTCACTGTGTGGTACTGTTTTCAGCTGACCACACTAAAAGTGCTCAGCTGGGATAACTAGATAGAGACGACACTGATATCAGTCCTCCAACCTTCATCTCACTAACAGCTGAGGATTTCTAAACAGTGACGGCGTGTTGTCCCAAATGTTGAACTGTTTCTGTTGCTTCATACAACGAGCCTAAGCTCTCTATCCTGTCGGCTCTTTATCTTGTTGAGCTTGTCAGTGGGTGTCTGCTTTTTATGACCTATGTAATAGTTTGGAAATCCTCAGCTTCCTTCAGCTGCGTCCGTTAGTCCCTGTGCCCAGACAGCTGCTCTCCTGTCAGCAACATTTCTGCTTTGTCTGGGCTCCACTTAACTCTTAAATCTTAATGGCCGACAGTAACAATGCAAATAACACAAAGTTATGGTGAGTATACACATTTCTGACAATTAGCTGTTTACATACTGAGCCACAAAGAAAAAACACTGCAGAAATGAATAACTGTTAGTTATGTTTCACCCGGCAGTGGAGCAAACCCTGGAACGCACAGTCCTGATGTGTTGGAGGAACATTAATGAGCATCATGTCATCAGTTTGTTCTCCATATTAGGACAGAAAAACATCTAATATTCAAACAGATTTTTTTTTTTTAATTACACATCAAGCACATTTTACTAGAGAGGATGTCAACGATCTGGAGTGAAGCATAAATACAATAATGTGTTTGTATAGTAATGTATCTTTAAAAGATGACCAGCCTTTTTTCAGAAGCCTGTGATTTCTTCACTTTGGACAACAATCGTGTCAACTTTGATGCCTTAGCTGATGTATGTTAACCAAAAGTCAATGTTTATGTTGAAACGAAAGGTCATCATGGCTCCTTCTCAATTTATTTTTACCAGAAAAAACATTCAACTTGAAGTATGTCATTTTAAAGTTATGATAATACAACAACAACCATAATGATTATAATACAATATAATCTGTTGAAAATGTCCTTGAGCTGTTGCAGTGCATTGTTGCATATTGGTGAAATAAAATACCTAGTATAAATTAGTGAAACAACATAGTGCATACACATCATAGCTTAAATCCAACATAAAACTGAACAATATAGGTTTAATACACCAAACTTTTTACTAATTTAATAATTTCACATCTTAACACAGTTCGCAGTACATTGTACAAGTGAAGGACAGATACAGTAGGGAAGGGTTGAACTGAATAAACTACACCTACACTACACACTTCAGATTTTTAACAATGTTAAGCATAAACAGCGGAAGATGAGTTTTCCAGTGGCTATGAAAACGTAGTCCACGCCCCATTAAGCTTAGGAAAATATAGTAAATCTAATCAGGAGAACATCTTCCCTGACTCACCATGAGCTTCTGAGTTTTCATTTTGTCTCCACTTCCTATCCATCCCTCTTCTCTGTTCAGGTCTGATGGGCGACTCGGACCACCCATACAGCAAGTTTGAGAACGAGTAAAGCAGCTGCGCTGGAGGAGCTCCGCAGCTGGTCCACAACAACAAGAGAGACACAAACAGAGCGGACCTCTGTTCTCCAGAATGACCCAGTTCAGACAGGATTTCTCACTTTTCAAATAACAAACCTTGAAAAAACAAATCAGAATTTATTTTGCCTTGTGATTATTGTTGGAAGCAATACAGTGTTCTGTGCTGGACACGTGTTGAAGCTTGGTTTTGAAACTTGCACCTGCTCAAACTCCTTTTTTGTTCTGAAATTTCCTTATATGAATGATCTCTTTTTAGATATTGTAGTTTCATATCCGTCTTGCACTTTGTACATAAACTGTTGAGTTTGGAACCACACAGTAACTGTAGCTGAGATGTGTTCTCACACATAATTAAAAAAATAATCTTTTAACACTGAAAGCTTTGTTCCTTTATAAATGAAAACAGCTTTGCTATATAAGGAGGAGGATTTGTAGTGTTATTGACATTTATTTAGGGCGAGAGAAGCTTGAACTGCTGTTTAAAAACTTCCCATTTCTGTCATCACTTGCGTTGGTGACAAACAGATTCCGGAAGGAAATTTGTTCTGGACAAGATGCTGGACCCAAAATTTGTTGCACATTAAGTGCATCTGTCTTTCCACAAGAATTTCACCATGAGAGTTAGTAAAGTATATCAGCGTATTTATTAATAACAGTGAAATTGTGCGTGTCCTCCACATGCTGCTGAAACAGCTCTGACCCATTGAGGCATGGATTCCATCAGACCATTGTCTTCCACTCTTCAGATGCTGTCTGCAGTAAACAGGCTTTAGGAAGCTGTTGACATGTGTGCTGGAGATCCTCTTCTATGGAATCAGATCAGAAGGTTGTTCTCCATGTCCATAAGTGAGTCTTAAGACTCTGTCACTGGTTCACCCATTGTCCCACACACTTATGGTAGCTAGTGACCACCCACTGGAAACACTCCACAAGACCTGCTGTTTTGAAGATGCTGTAAACATCATAACGTGGCCCTTATGAGAATCTCTGTGGTCGTGCCACTTGTCCTTTTGTCCTGGTTTAAACGCATCAACTCCAAGAGCAGAGTGTTCACTCTCTGCCTAATATATCCCAGCCATGACAGGTGCAACCTTAATGACATAATCCATGTAATTAACTTCACCTGTTGGTGTTTTTAATGCTGTGGTTGATATGTGTATTTGCCTTAGTAAAGTATAGGATGTAGCATAAAAGTAGCAAGTACCTCAAACTTGTACTCAAGTACAAGTTTTGAGTAAATGTACTTAATTACTTTCCAAACCTGGGCTCCTGAAGTGGTACCTCTCCCTATGACAAACTGGGCCTGGATACAGCAAGTATAAATTGTACACAAATGACAATTACAATATTTATCTATACACACACAGACACATATACATATACATATATACACATGTACATATACATATCTATATAGATATATAGATATAGATATATATATATATATATAGGTTAAACAATCTGTGATGTATTCATCTTCTGTGTGTAACCAACGGAGACGACGTCCTCATTGATTCTTCTAATGTCTCTAAACAGCCTCTGGGGGGTAGTTACTGCACCAGAGGAGCCACCTCTGCTCAAGTTACCTGACAGGACTCCTGAGCTGAGAAAGTGCAGTTACCTCACTGCCGGGGCCACCACCGTGCACAGGACCTTATCTTTCTACTTTTTCCTGCACTGTGGAGGAGTGCGGCTCTGTTCGTGAAAATGCCTGCATCATGAACAAACACTATAACAATAAATAGCCACTTCAGATTAATGAAGATGTACATTTACAGGTAATTAGGCTTAAGCAATACGAACACACGTCAGGCCTCTGCTTTCCAGAGGGTCTCTAGCTGAGGACCTGATGTAAACACAGAGACATGCTGTGGTACAGTGCATACACTGCTACTCCATTGTTCTTGTGATGCTCCTGAATAATTACTGATGCGGCTGCTGTGGTGACTGCAGCACGGATCAACCAAATCAAGCTGGATATGTGTCAGCCTGCACTGAAAGACACATGACAGGAGCAGAATAGAGCTCATGAGCTTGCTGCTGCAGGATTTAGATTATTGATGCAGGGTTTGGATTCCTCTGATATCTCTAATCCCACAGCCCTTTTTTTAATCCTAACTCTATACTAGTGGAATATAGAGTCATAAATGATAGTCACAAATGGGCTGTTGGAGGTTTTCAGTGAGTTGATACAAGAAGTGGGTTTTAAAATAATGCTCAATTCATTTTGAAGATTGAGTATAAATCTGTATAATCATGATCCGATGGTGCTGATGTGTTAGTGAGATTTATGTTATGGTATTAATTGTATTAATATTATTGTGATGCATAGATATTTCATAGAATGATGGTGTATGATAACTCAATGTCATCGCCAGACTCCATAGAGAGTTTTGTGCGTTTTGCTCAATGATGTGTCTCTGTTTTATCAGTAGGAGCTGCAACATCAGCAGCTGTCATCAGTTGGTTGCTTTCATTCCAAGAGCTCGTCAGGTGAGATCAGAAACAACGCGGCTGGAGCTGGTGTTTGAGCAAACATCTCGCTAACAATGAGCGGGTCTGGCAGAGGGCACCAGCAGCAGTCTCAAGCAGGGAGCGCTGGCTATAATCCCTAACAATATTCCTCCTCCTGCAACATATTACAGGGCGGTGCTGGAGCTTTAACGGTCAGCCTCTGCGACAAATAGAAACGCGGTGCTCCCCGGTAGTCCTCCAATCCCTACCAACCAGGGCGGGGTCTTGAGGTCGAAACCAGAGAGAGAATCCCAAAAAATGACATCTAGATTGCGGTGCAGCAAGGGAGGAAGGAAAGAAAGAAAGAAAGAAGTCAGAGCTAGATCTGTTTTTTAGGATATTAACCAAGAAAAAAAACGCACCGGAAAGGCGCAGCAGATTACGCACGGTTTCCAGTTTGGACGCCTGCTGCTTCAGCGCCGACTTTTATTGCCTCTTTGGAAATGTAGTTGCTTTTTAGTGAATTTCTCAAGAAGGCATCGGTTCTTACTAGTTGATGAGAGAAGTAAGAGTCGCTGGGGCTCCGTTTCCTGTGTTTGCCAGTGCGCTGCAGCTGGGCTGAAAAAGCCCCCGCAGGGCTGACCGAACACCGGTCCTCCTTCGCCCGCGTCAAACCACAATCCCAGTCCGCTGCGAAACTCGCTGAAAGAAAAGGAAACATGTGCGACCTGATGCCAGCCTCCCAGCCTGCGGAGAAAATCGGCAAAATGAAAAAGTTGAGGAGAACTTTGTCTGAGAGTTTCAGGAGTATTGGTGAGCACTTTCCATTTTCTAATCCATTTTCCAGCCTCCTTTTGTGCAGCTGAGAAATGTCTGAAGCTGCAGCAGCAGCAGCGGCAGCGCAGGCTGCTGCTTCCTCCTGAGGTGATGTCTGGTCACAGTTTGGGGTTAACAACCTCAAAACATGCTTTAAGTTGGCCGCAATTCCTGCGTGTGTTTGTTTGCCCAGAACTGATCCCACATCAGAGTTTTTCCATAAGTATCATATGTTTCATCATTCACCAGTTTCTGCTTTTTAAATCACTCAATCTGTCTGAGCTGCATGAATTCAAACTCATTTTCTAGCCTGTCTATATATAATAATTAATATATAATAATTTTGTGTTCTAAATGTGCTGGTATATGGAAACTGTCTTATATCAGCATCTGTAGAATGAGGATTTCCAGCCTTTTCCTGTTTTACATGACATGTAAATGGTTGTTAGTGGCTCAGAATAAGACATCTGGACTCACTGAGGTGTTGCACCTTCAGATCTTAAACAAATGATGGATTTATGAAGAATATAAGTCAGTAATTAACTGATAGTTGAAGCCTCCATACCAGAGAAGCTAAAACTAGCAGTGGTGTCAGATGTTGTCATTTCATAGAAATAACTAAACCAAACTAAAACACTCATTTTTTCTTGTTATTACTTGGTTCGTTTGCCAGTTGTCTGAAATCATCCTTTGTCAGAATGTCATGAAATAGTGAAAATGCAGCATGTTGACACTAAGAGTATATCAGAATTAAAAGAGCGAGAAATGTGTGATGTGATTAATGAACAGGTGTGTGCAGAAAAGGGGGCTTTGGGGGATCAAGCCCTTGTTAATCAAAAGCCCCTTGCACACTGCAGTTTTAAGGCGTCTTTACAGCACCAATACTCAGCCTTGCTGTGCTGTGTGAAAGGTATCAGTGTGGCGTGTTAGGGGTCCGTGCGGACCACCTCCAGATGCAGCTTCAGAGCCAGCATCGGGTGTTGGTCTGCTTCTACCAGTGTTTGTATGTTTCTAACTAGAAACATAGAGTATTTATGACATGATTTGAACTAAACATTTGTTCAGTATTTTATTAATGATTGTTACATGCGACTTCATTTGAACGTGTTTAAGCGCTCCGACATGACGCTATGCTGGACCGTAGAGCCTCAGAGAGGTTGGAGAATGTTATTATGCTTAAATGGACCCCAGTCTGACGCCAACTCTAACATCCATTAATTCCTTTCTGCTCCAGAGCTGCAGGTCATAGAGATCTAAGTAGTGTTTTTCCTCCAGATTCTCATCACACACGTTGCTGCAGGAAACTGAATCTGTGACCATGCAACCATCTTTTATGCTCACGCTGTACTTGATGCATATCAGCTGTGTTTGAGTTCAAATCATGTCTTAAATGCACAAAGCTGGTAAAAGCACATCGTAGTTCATGCTACAGTAATGTTTTCAAGGTTACAGATGTGACACCCACACTAGTGAATTTGTACGGCTGTGTTTTAAAGAGCAAATAGGCAGTGTAATATAGGCATAAGTGTAAATAGGTGTCGGTTGAAAGGTGGGCCCACCATCTCACCAAAAAGGTGGAATGGCTGTGTAAAAATGGCAAAAGTCAGCCATATATAGTATGTTGTAATTAATCTGCCACTTATGTCTGTGATTACTTGACATATTATTAACCAGGTGCATATTGGAAAATGGCAATAAGGCCATTACAAGCTCCCGGAGTCCAAGTTGACTCATTCAGTGTTTGACTTATTTGGCTAACACCTACACACTAAGAGAAGAAGGTAAAGCAACATTAGAACTGTTCTATGTTGATGAAGGGATCAGCTGTTGTGCAGGATATGTGCAAACTATAGTTTAAATTAGCGGAACCATCATTATCATCATCATCATCATCACCAT
>OMLM01014380.1:5579-23621 GCA_900302695.1 Helostoma temminkii
GGTACAGGAAACTTCCCCAGAGACCTGGTGTCCAGAGTCCTGCTGAAGGAGATTCACTCCTACAGCCGCAGAAGAACTTCTCGCCATCTGAGAGAGGTGGCCATAGTGGTACACCCCAGTGACAGCCAGACTGTGGATGTAGGTTTATGGTTTGATAGCAGCATAATATGATTAATCTCCTACGGGCCTATGACGCCCACTTAACATGCCTTTTCCCAGTTTTGTTTTGTTTCTTAAGACAAAATTCGAAAAAAATGTTGTATATGTCTGATAAATATATGTTTGTAAAGTAAGAACATGATTATGTAGAATTAGAAAGTTCTTAATTTACTAGACTTTTGCAGTTGCTCTTCGTCTCTGCTACAGCTGGGACTACTGGCTACCCTAGTCTACCAGGACCAGTGTCCCATCCAATTGCCATCAGTTGCCTTATGGGTAGAGTGGGTGCCACATGTCACATGCCACAAAAAAAAGATCGTTGCTAGTCATTTGATCATTTTAAATTTCAAATCCAAGAAGATGTAGGGTATACAAGGGAAAATCCTCTGCATTTACATAAACTGCCAACATATGGTTTCAGTGTATCACCAGGGGATTCAAAGGTCAGCCTGAAACATTTCTGAGAAACATTCGTCATAAAGCACCCAGAGACTTTCATCTGCTCTCAGGTAAGGAGTCTCCTACACCTCTTTAGTTTTTTTAACCATATCATGTAGTTTGTATTAGATACCAGCTATAAGTTTTAATGAGTTTCTTTACACTCACAGAATGATGTGAAGTTTTCAACGTCTGTTCAGACAGAACATAACGTGTGCCTACATTTTTCCTTTGACATCATGGTAATCAATGTTTAAGTGCAGACAGAAGATGAGTTTTTAAATGATTTTAAAGACACAAGTCTAATAATTCAGTGATTGACATTGAAGTAACATTAATCATTGACTTTTAGAGACAGAATTACGACTTTAATAGATTTAAGGGACAAAATGGCGACTTCCTGCAATGACTTTAGCAAAGCAAAGGAAGTTTTATATGTAAATCCAGGGAACATTAAATGTGTTTGTGTGTATCCACACAACATACACATTAGTGTAGAAAACCAAGTAGCTCAATCTGACATTTAAAACTACTTTGAAGATCAAAGCTGAGGAAAAAGGAAAGGTAAAGATTTAATGTCACCTGTTATTTCAAACTTGATGTGCAGCTCTCCAGTGGCCAGCACTGCAGAACTGTGGTCACTGGATGGATGCATATAGCTGTGGTGAGAATGTCAGTGTGGTTCAGTGATGTGTTTTAACAGAGTTCACAGAGAAATAAGATGCTACAAACAATTATTGTCTTTATGTCCAAATAATTGTTTGGCTCAGAGGATGTGACTGTAAGGATACAGGTATACAGGTACTCAATATTGTATTAATACATTTATTGTTTCAGTGTCAGATTTTGAGGAAGCTTTGGAGGAGAGGTTCGACGCTGGTGACTTTGCTCTGCAGAGGGAGGTCTCTGAGTCTGCAGTGTTTGAGCTGTGTGCTGACAACAACCAGGTTAACATGATTACAACTTCAAATTTCAGCTCAGCATTTGATGTGATTAAAAAAGATGTGAATTACTTTCCTATTCTGAAATATATTATATTATCCTTGTAAAAGCACTGGTACTTTATCCGAAAATGCTGAACTGTTCCTTTAAATATTTACATGAGTCACAGATATTTTAACTACACCTTCACACTCTCACCATGCTGTTGTTTTAATAAAAGAAAAAATGCTCTCTTCCTCATGAACACGTGGCATTCATCAAGTTGTAACAAGT
The DNA here is from genome assembly GCA_900302695.1 of Helostoma temminkii. Taxonomy (NCBI): domain Eukaryota; kingdom Metazoa; phylum Chordata; class Actinopteri; order Anabantiformes; family Helostomatidae; genus Helostoma; species Helostoma temminkii. Next base: position 7,392 of record OMLM01014380.1, read on the forward strand.
GGTTTACTGAATGTGACTTTCACCACTCATATGTACAAATATAGAGGGGTTTAGGATGATGCTAAGGAGATTAAAATGTTGTTACTAACTCAACCATTCCCTGCTGCAGGATCTGAATCAGGCTAAGAGAAGGATTCTGGATCTGATTTGTGGCTGAGCATCAGTCAGATGAAGAGCAGCTTCATCACCTCCTCTGACTGTCAGTCTAGTCATCTACCACCTCTCAGCTGCCGAACCATCACACACAGTGATCTTATTTTAGTCTCAACTCTGCAATCTGTGTTTTGTGAAATATAAATATGTGTATTTGTGAATTACATTCACAAATATACTGACTGAATTTGTTTTTAATCAAAGAACGATACATGGATTTTTGGTCATTTTAAAAATAAATTTGAACACATTTATTTACTCACCATATCATTGTAATGGTATAATCAATTTTCCTGTTGTTTCTGTATCCTGTTGAATAAAATGCGTAGACATCTATAATTGTTTAATTAAACTTGTTTTCTTTTGTTAACATCTCTTAACCCAAAACTTAACCTGAAAAGATTTGTACCTGTCACACAATAATTACTTTTTATACATATTTATAGAATAATAATTCTAATTAAACTGTCTCAGTTGGCCAGTGGAAAGAGTTATTTTCTTTATTATATTATATCATCTTAAATAAAAGTTATCTCACTGTATGTGTCACATCTTAGCTGTTTCCTGGACCCTGAAATTCAGCTAGGCACAAACAGGTCGGTTTAAGAAGGTTTATTTCTAAGCAACACAGCAAAGTGAGGGAAGAGGAACTTAAGCAGAAGTGGGATGAACAGGAAACAGGAAGTTCCTGAAAAATGGGAAGGAGATGTCACTTCTAAGTCAAAAGTTAACATGGCTGACAAGGTGGCGTCCTCCACAGGGTAAGGTCATTGACAAAAGAATCTCAGAAAACCATTTAGATTAATCACCAGCACTATTTATGCACACACACAGAATCTGCAAGCCATGGATATTTCACAGGGAATTGGGATTATGACGGAAGCAGAACTCAGCACACTCAGGGTTTTACATAATTCAGAAGTCAGGTTTTGCAGGGACAATCTCTTTCAGTCCACTGTCATGCTATTAATTGTTGATCTGGTGTGTAAAATGGTATTGATAGATGACAGGCTACTGGTAACGCAGTACTTTTCCCACTGGGGTTTGGCATTTTTTGCAGCTTGGTCGCCATCTTGTGAGGCCCCTTTCACATTTGACTTCTGCACCCCAGGTATCTATGAAGTGTTAAAAACAAACTTAGTTAAATATGTGCATTATTGATATACATCCAAAATATGATCATAAGCAGTGATTTGTGGAGCACATCACTGTATTGGTGATTTTGCTTCATTTTTCTATAATTACTGAAGTGGCTTCATAAGAAATCCTCCTTGTGTAAATATTCATCTATTTAAAGTGTGGATGCGTTGAAGCTGGCTGTGAGACATTTATTTATTTTTTTATTAATTTGTACACTTTTGTGTTTAGATGCTCTGGATTTTATTTCAGATTTCATTTTGTCTTCCACAGTTGTTTCTGTCTGGAAATGAGGTAATGATGCAGAGATGAAGGGGACTCTACATGTGAGCTAGACAACTGGCTATTGGTCCCATCAACAGAGAACTTCTAAATTTTAACTTGTGATAATTCTGTTTAGATCTTTATTTTTTTTTCAAATGGTGTGTGTATACAGTGCCTTGCCAAAGTATTCCCTCCCCTTGAATTTTACCACACGTCACGGTACAACCACAAACCTAAATGTATTTTATTGGAATTATTTGTGATAGATGAACACAATGGAAAATTATACTTGATACTTGAAAAAATTTAAAAACTAAAAATTGTGTGGCATGCATATGTATTCAGCCCCCTTCACTCTGATATCCCTAAATTAAATCCAGGTTAACCAACTGCCTTCAGAAGTCACCTCATTAGTAAATACAGTTCACCTGTGTGTACTTCAGTCTCAGTATAAGTTCAGCTGTTCTGTGAAGCCTCAGAGGTTTGTTATGGAACAAACAGAACAATGAAGACTATAGAACACACCAGACAGGGAGGGAGAAGTTTAAAGCAGGTTTAGGTTATAAAAACATATCTCAAACTTTGAAGATCCCATAGACTGTTCAATCATCTGAAAATGGAAAGTGTACGACACAACTGCAAACCTACCAAGACATGGACGTCCACATAAACTGACAGGAGGAGCTGCAGAGATCCACAGCTCAGGTGGGACAGTCTGTCCACAGGACAACTATTGGTGGTGCACTGCACAAATCAGGTTTTGATGGAAGAGAAAAGCCATTGTTTAAAGCAGTAAGAAGTCCTGTTTGCAGTTAGCTGTATCCTCTACGTGGCTGGTGTCAAACATGTAAAAGAAGGTGCTCTGGTCAGATGAGACCAAAATTAAACTTTTTGCTTTACATGCGAAACACTATGTGTTGTGAAAAACTTAACACTGAACATGAACCTGAACCCAAGATCCTCACTGCAGCATCATGCTGTGTGAATGCTTTTTTTCTAGCAAGGACAGAAGCTGGTCAGGATTGAATGGAAGATGGATGGAGCTAAATACAGGACAATCCTGGAAGAAAACCTGTTAGAGGCAAAAGACTTTGACTGGGCCGGAGGTTCACCTTCCACGACAACGACCCTAATCATACAGCCAGAGTTACAATGGAGTGGTTTAGATCAGAGCATATCCCAGTCAGTCCAGACCTGAATCCTACTGAGAATCTGTGACAAGACTTAAACTGCCGTTCACAGACACTCTCCATCTAATCTGAAAGAAGAATAAAGCAAATGGGCAAAAAATGGGAAAGGTATTTTAATGTGTCAAACATGTAAAATACTTTATTTCCATTTTTCAGAACAATGTGTATATATATGTATATGTATTTTTTCAGTTATGCGTTTGAGTAGCCGCCAAGTATGAATGAATACAGTTAACAAGTACATTATTAAACCCTGTAATAAGTTACATGTGGTGAACAAAACCACCATAAATGATATTCATCTTCCAGCTTCACCATTTATGAGCTCAGAGAATCCTGAGAGATTTTAGCCTTCTAGTGATATAAATATACATTTACACTGTTGCTTTTATAATATGGATTGAGTTAAAGGAGAATGAAGACTTATGAATCTTAGGAGCTTTAAAATTCAGTAGCAAAACGGTAGTGTTCCTCCTTAGTGTCCATCCAACAGAGCTGCCGTCCTCCACACAGGTCAGAGACCCAGTTGTCAAGCTAAAAAACTGAAATCAATTTTATGTAGTGTCATATTTTGCATTTAAAAATAATTGAGGTACTGATGATCTTTTTTTGGTTTTAGTAAAAGCAAGAGATCAGTGAACAGAGGATATGCAGGATGACAGGACGCCAGGATGTGGGAGTCACTGAGTGGCAAAAGATATTTCAGTTGCAGCATTGAGAAATACATGGCTCATGAAAATACTATAAATCAAAATTTTGGAACAGCCAGTGTGAGATTAATTGTACAAATAGATTAAATATAAGAGGGTCTCTTTTTCTCCATTTCTTTTCCTGGTGTCTGAATCAGACAGTAGTGTCAGGAAACCCAATTTCTGGCTGCATGTTAATCTTGTTTAAATAGAGTCTGCTCAAATTCCAGTGACATTCCATAGACATCTAAATAAGTCACTTTTCACTTTGTATGTCTTTGATCCAGACAGTTTGCACTATGAATTAAGCACCGTCTGTGTGTGTGTCTCAGTTAGCTATGATAGAGATCATCTCCAATTGGAGATCACTGAATGCAACTGTTTATTTTAAATGAATAATCATAGGTTTTACTCCCATTTTTGAAGTTTTCCATCCTGAAGGGAGCCAGGTTGACGTCTGAGTGAAGTCAGATGTTTTCTTCTATTCTAGCGATGGAACACGGAGACGTTTCTGTAATTCTGAGGAAAATCACTATCAACGATGTTGGAATGGTAAAGAACACACCAGGTCAAGTCAAGAGTTTCTCACATCTCACAAACACATCAAAAAAGAACATTTATTCCTGCTAAGTTTTAATAATATGGTGGATATATGATGAATATCAATGAGCACCATGAATTAATTACCAATTACAATTTTCCAATTACAATTAGATTTTTCAGCTAAAAGTAGACAGTTTCTATTGTAAGACCATATAGAGGTTGCAAAGAGCTTCAAACTGTCAACCAGCTGCAAGTTCATTATTAATATATTGTCATGTTTCTGAGCATGTTGAACACAGAGAGCTCAAAATGGTTCTTAGTAGTCTTCCAACTTCAACACCCATGTAGATTGCTAATGACATCAACACCCAAAATGGCTGCTGGTGTTGCACCTCTTTTTGCCCTAAGTGGTCAAAAACATTTGAAAACAAGTGTGCAAAGACAGTGATTTGATTGGATATAAAGAAAACAGGGTTATAGTTTTAGATACTAAGTAAACATGGTCGGGCTTAGTAAAAACATTGCTTTTTAACTTCACGTAGTTCATGTGACAAACATAGCATTCGAAATGGTCACAGATATCATGTGACTGGTACCTATAACATCAAAAGAAAGTTGTTATGCTGAATCTCATGTTCATCAAAACTCAGAGCTTGGACAAACATTTATGTGAATGGTTTGTGACACCACAGCGCTAATAAAATCAAACAACCATTTGGTTTGTTTAACATATATGGACCAAAAAGTAAAATTTCAGATCATGGATTCATTTTGACAAAACCTGCAGTGCAATGCAAAGTGCATTGGATGTACTTGTTCGACTACATTGTGTCAAGTGTAAAGTTTGGTGGAGGGGGGGTTATGGTGTGGGGTTGTTTTTCAGGAGCTGGGCTTGGCCCCTTAAGTTCCCGTTAAAGGAACTCTGAATGCTTCAGCATACCAAGACATTTTGGACAATTCCATGCTCCCAACTTTGTGGGATCAGTTTGGAACTGGCCCCTTCCTCTTCCAACTATTCAATGCACAGCTCAAACCACATCATTAATGATGACACGACAGTGGTAGGTCTCATCAGCAAGAACAACGAGTCAGCATACAGAGAGGAGGTGGAGAAGTTAACGGACTGGTGTAAAGTCAACAACCTGTCTCTGAATGTAGACAAAAATAAGAGATGATTGTTGACTTCAGGAGGACATAACATGACTGCTCCCCTCTGAACATTGACGGCTCTTCTGTGGAGATCGTAGAGAACACCAAATTCCTTGGTGTTCACCTGGCAGAGAACCTCACCTGGTCCCTCAACACCAGCTCCATAACAAGGAAGGCCCAGCAGTGTCTTTACTTTCTGAGAAAACTAAAGAAGGGACAGCTTCCACCACACATCCTCACAACCTTCTACAGAGGGACCATCGAGATCAGCCTGAGCAGCTTCGTCACTGCCTGGTTTGGGAACTGCACTGTCTCGAATCGCAAGACCCTACAGCGAATAGTGAGGACGGCTGAGAAGATCACGGGGGTCGTTCTTCCCTCTCTCATGGACATTTACACCACACACTGCGTCCGCAAGGCCAGCAACATTGTGGCTGACCACACACACACACACACTCTTCACTCTCCTTTCATCTGGAAAGGGGTACAGAAGCATTCGGGCCCTCACATCCAGACCAATGCATACACACACACTCTCTTAACAAACTGCTGTTTTTACACACCATTGTCTACCTCAACAACAGTGTTTACACTTAAACTATTATTTATCCTACTTGCATATGGACAACGTGCAGTTGGATAATCGGATGGTTGGATGAAAAGAGAATAATAATAATAATAATAATGAAGAAGATGAAGGAAGGATAATGCAGGTGGAGCATCAGCAACACCTGCGATACCACAGTGAATCCTCTTCTGCAGATGGTTTAAGTGTTGCATCCTTTCCCACCTTGAGCCCTGCACACGATGATGTCCAGATAGTGGAAGAGTGCTCCCAAATACGAAATGAGGTTGGTTTTCATACAAATGAAATTATTTTTCTGAGGTTTTAGACCACATTATTTGGACATTTTTTGTTGTTTAAATGTAATTCTTTGTTTTGGTTACCATCATTAAATTACACACCATGCCAGCCTACCATTCTTGATTGAATATTACTTAGGGCCTCCCCCTAAATGCTATCAGGAAAACAGCACAAATGAAAGTAGCTGTTGTGTCTACTTTTGCGATCCTACAAGACAATTGTACTGCAAATACATTAATAGAATGATTAAGGATTGGGGTTCAAGCAGTCTTCAGCTAACTTGCCATGTCATACTAACAGCTATCTGTTTGTACGCCATTGTAGAGCATAGAAGAAACACGTCAAATAAGATTTCAGCAAGAACAAGAGTTTCTGGAGGGTCTAGATAGAGAGATTAAGTAATGAGTTACTCACTTTAATAAATAATAATTATAATCATTCAATTAAATTCAGGTATCCCCTGCCCTTGTCCATAATCAATTATAATCACAATTAGTTTGCTATTATATTAATATGTTGCTCTAAACATTGATTTAGGCCACTGAACAAAGACGAATGTGCGAGCATCCAGTCATCTGTAGAATTCATATTTCAGATTAAATACCCAGATGGTTCCATCGGGTCCAGAAGATTCCTAACACAACAAGCACTAAAGGTACTTAAACGGCTCAGTGCAACAGTAATAAATCCTTTCACATTGTCATCCTCTGATGTTCACATGGACAAGTTTTAACACTGTTTTGTCATTCTATGCTCGGGGACAAAATAACTTATCTATATTAACATAACATAGCTGAAAAGAGCATAATTCTCTGGCACTGTGCAGACAATGTACAAGGTCAAATTACATGGCTGATTTAGACATATTAGTGACCTAACAATCTTCTAGCCAACTTTAAACAGAACTAATCTATGAACATACGTATTATATTTGTCTATATGACCCTAATTTAAGTTTTCATACTTGAAGAATTATTAGGGGCAGAACCAGTTCATTAAATGTGTAATTTCAAAATGTTCTGTTTGTATTCATAGGACCTGTCAGACTTTGCTGGATCAGTAGAAGATGCCACTGAGCTCTTCATTCTTCGATTACCAAGTGAAGGAAGATGTTTTCAGAGCAATTTGCCAGGGACTTTGGCCCAGAATGGAATCATTCATTCATGTACCATGTACATACAGTGGTTGGATGCTGAGGAGGTGGAAAAGTCAGTGAGTTTATATTACTCACTTTATGTATGATAAAGGCCTAAAAGAGGATTTAATCTAATGCCATTTTTCTTTTCTCTTTATTTAATATGTCTCTTTTTTTCTCTTGCACTTTTTATTCTTGATAGACTTCAAATTCACACAGTCATCCAGTCACATTGGAGAGCAGTGGGCCACACTTCTCCTCGCTCATTTTCACTGAATGGAAGAGAGTCAAACAGGTGCTCATTTCATTTGTGGAATATGTTATTAATTGTAATATCCATCCATTTTCTGAACCACTTAATCCTCGTAGGGATCTCAGGTGTGCCGGAGCTGCCGGCTGTCATGCGGGTGAGAGGCAGGGTACACCTTGGACAGGTCACCAGTCCATCACAGGGCCACATATAGACAAAGACAACCATTTACACTCTGACTCACACCTACGGGCAGTTTAGAGTCTCCTGTTAAGACATGCAGTCAGTCTTTGGACTGTGGGAGGAAGCTGGAGAGCCTGGAGGGAACCCACATGGGAGAACATCCTAAACTCTACACAGAAAGACCCTGGACCCAACCCAAATGTTGTAAAAGGTTCCTCCAAAGTCTGTGGTTTAGGAAATAACCAACAAAGCAAGACAGAAGTTGGTCATACATAAATGGATTAGTGCTCTGTGTCTGCTACTTGAGTACTGTAGAGGTGAGGCCAAAAGTAAACTTCTCAGGAATTTAGGGACAGTAAACATGAATAATTAAAATATATATATATATATTATTTGAAATGGAATATTGAATCATCTTCTGTGCTTATGTTAAGTACGCCTGGTGCTGATTAAATTTGAAAAAATAAAATCCACTTAACTATTTATGTATTGACTGGTCTAATAGTACATTTCATTCTGCTTCTTTATAGAATCTTCATCAGACACCACTGATACTGAGTAAGTTATTACAATTTGTCTATAAACTGATTCTAAATATAATGTTTCACTTTAAGGCACATTCTGAACACAAATCTAATCTCTAAATTGTTCCTAAAAATTATCCTTTTTTTCTGTCATTATTTTTATGCTCAGTTCTACAAATGTTGACAGCACAGCTCAACAGAAATGAAACCACCATTGGTAACATGATCAATGTGACACGGAAAGATGTGTTCGGTGCTGCTGTCAGAGCAATTAAAAAGGCCCAACTTCAAACCTGATATGAGGCTGAATGTCGTCTTTGTGGACGATGATAACGTTGGGGAAGGAGCAGTAGATGATGGTTGCCCTACAGGGGAGTTTTGTCGACTGCTCCTACATCCCCTGCACAATAGCAGGATGCTTGAAGGACCAGAATTTTCACGGAGCCTGGCTTTGGAAACATGTGGTAAACTATGGAAGTCTGTGGTAACATGTTTAATCAACACAGAAGTGCGAAATAGATTTGTTTTGTAAAAGGTTCAGCATAGTGCAAAAGTAAGGAATCATCCAATATTTTCTTGTCATTCTTGTTTCAGTTACCATTTATGACAAGACTTAAGTTGCGTGTGGAGAAATTTTTCGAAGGCTGAGTCACAGCAACTGGACCTCTTCTTTGTTAAGTTGAAACGTTGGAGTACTCATCCAAGTAGCTGCTACAATATTATATTTATAACCTTCAGACTAAAGAAGCTACTGTGATGAGTGGTCCAACATTTCAAACTAACAAAGTGAGAGGTACATTTTCCATGACTGAACCTTCCGATAAGATTTAGATTATTTTTAGATCTCTTTCACTGCATGAAATGAATAGACTTCAGTTTATCTAACAAAAATAATCTGCTGTATATATTAGCCTGGAAAATCCACATACACACACCACAATATCTGCTTTACCAGCATTGTAATAGACAAATGTCCCCATTTCTATTTTTCTAAATTTAACCACTGGCTGAATACACTAAAGGTTACATGCTTGTGCAACTATGATATCAAAAATGTGTGTATATGTAATTCAGTTTTGTTATATTTTTCTCTCTAAAATATATAGCGCTGGAGAAGGGACATTACGCTGTGTTTGGAGAAGCACTCAGCATTTGCCTTCTACATGGAGGTGTTTGTCCTAATTTTTTCTCAGAGCGGCTATACCAAATGATCAGTGGAGGAGATCCTGGCTCGGTGTGTTTGTGACTTCTATCAACCTCTGTAAACGAAAACTTTGTTATTGGACTTTACTTTTTGCAATATTGCAGATATGACTCTGTGGTTTATGTTACTTATTACTGACCAGGGTAACTGCAATTATACTTTATATAGGTTGTAGCAGTGACATTTATGCCAATACTGTTATTTAAACAGGTAGACTCCAAGTGAGCACTAACTACTTAAAGGTATGTTCACTTTCTGTAAGTTAATTTCATGCTTTTCGTGCTTTACAATTTATAGGCCACCTTTACCAACCACTAACGGTAAAGCAGGTGTTGGTGTTTGTCTCTGGGGTGGAGGAAATTCCAGCCTTAGTATTTGAGAAGCCACCCGCCCTGGAATTCTTGCAGGAGGGATTAAAGTTCTATCTATATATAAATTAACAGTTTAAGTATATTTTTAAATGGAGAAAAAATTATTCCAAATATTTCCATTATTAATTGGATTAATTGGTTTGGAGTAGATGTATGTACAAGAATGCCACTATCGAGGGTAAACGATAAATCTTGGTTTGGTTGTATTATTTTTTGTGTGTATATTTATTTTTGGCATAGTAAGTATATTTGACGAACTGTTTAAATTAAGAATTTAAAAAGTGTTGCATTTAACAACATGTAATGTTGGGGTAATGACAATGTTGCCATGTTTTATATGCGATAAAGTATATAGTGAATTGTCAATACAGATTGTATCTAAGCATTACACAGAATTGGACACTTACCTTAATACAATAAAATTTAGAAAACTAGATTTGTTCAGCATTTTTTATTACAAATGCATAAATGTAGTTGTATTATGTTTGGCATAAAACAAATCAGTGTACTCTATAGATAGTGACATAGCTGAAAAGAGAATTAGTAATTCATCTGGGACGTTAGAAGTGATTGTTACCTTCCAGGTGTAAATGAAAGTCCTCTATGGTTGCAATGAGTGCACCAACATACAAAAATGAATATGAGCAGTAGACACACCTGAGTAACTGATCACTAACTGCCACAGTGGTGAATGTGCGATAGGGAGTTGCAGTCATGCAGCATGTTTTTGGTGTTTAAGAAATTATTAAAAGCTGCACAATGTTGTTTTTTGTAATTCTGAAAGCCACACTTTTAAATTACCTATAAATTTACCTAATCCAATTGGTCACTGAAAATGTTTTATTTGCTCCTATTTAATCCACTATAAACAAAAAAATGGTTATGAAACCATGAAATCTGTCCAACTGAAAAATTATTTTATTCTTACTTTAGTTATCTAAGGAATCTATACATAGTGCTGTACATATGTGCACAGTCCGGAGTATACGAGTGCACTCATTGAGTGTTTGTTTGCATTGTAAAATGAACGCTCTCCGTGACATTAAATATTACGAAGAATCAAGGTCCTCTGCAGAAGCGAAGGAAATGTCTGGAATCGAAGAACACCGAGGCCCACTATCATCCCATTTATACACTGAAGAGGGCACAAAGCATGCTGGGGCCTTGACAGTTTTGACTGTTTGGAATTGTCCCTTTTGTCATTGTAAATAGCCTGTTACACAAAAACATAGCATCCAAAAGTAGCATAAAGACTCTTTTCTACCCTCGATCGCTTTGATTAAAAACACCACGTGATTGTAAAGTACACAACAGCCCATACCTGCAAAACAACTGTAAAAAAACAACAAGTGTATCTGCATACTATGTGATCAAGGTATCAATCTGTAAAAACATCCCACATTATTAAATTTCTGACATACGACTTTGGAGTATTAATCAACAAAAAAAGCTCACAAAATAATGCACATTAATTGGTTTCACTAAAAACCTGCAAAATGTGAAAAAAAAAGGTATTAGACTGCCTGAAGAAGGTGCAGGGCTGATGAGACGTGCTGAGACGATGTCTGCGCTGATAAAGCAACAGTGGGACGTACCCGAAAGAGGCCGATTCACCTTAACCTCTGCTGATACCGGACTTCACGCTCTCCGTCATACATCAAGCTCAACTGGATAACTGCAGACTGACCAACCTGATTTTCACTTTCAAGTCATTTAAATACTGTTCTCGCTTCTCATGTACTCACAAAATGTACAGTTTTGTGATATTATTGAGCATGCATTTTTTGTTTTATAGGTTTTTAGTATTATCTTCTGTGTCACAGTTCCTGCACTGGTCACCTGTTCATTTCAGTTTTCACCCTGTTTATCATTTCCCCTGATTCTTTTCATCTATTCGGTTACACCTGATCACACCTCTGTGATCTCTCTGGGCACACTCTTGCTGTCACCCGTTATTTTCTGTTTTCCCTTGTCTGTGTTTTCTGAGTTCAGCTTTTCCATTTAGTTTCACTCGTTCCTTATTTGGTCATTTTCTGTTTTCACAGTTCTCCTTGACTCACTTGTCATTAGTTCTATCTCCTCCACCTGGCAGCCTGCATCAGTTGTTTGTCACTCAGTCACTCACAGCTGCAGTCAATTGTTTCTCACCACCCCCTTTATAACCTGCTTTCCCTCACACTTTCGCTGTCGGTTCGTCTGATTTTTCTGTAAATATATCTGTGGTCTGTGTCCAGCTTCTTTCTTATACGGCTGGTTTCGTTAAGTTTGTTTATGGCTTAGATCTTTGTTTATACCTTGAGTTTAGTTGTGGTTATGATTTTTGGTTGTCTCTAGTCTCTACTCACTCACTGGCTCTGCAGTTGGCACTGACAGGCTCCAGTTTTGCACCTCCACTGACTCTGCAATCACCAGCTCCAAGTTCCGATCCTCCACCTCCCCTGATTCTGTACTTGCTGACTCCTAGCTCCGGTCTTGGGACGCCGCAGTCCCGGTCCTCATCAGCCCGCCTCGTGTCCCAGCCCGCATCAGCCCACACTGGGTCCCGACCCGCATCAGCCCACCTCAGGTCCTGGCCTTCATCACCCCGCTTTGGGTTCTAGGCTTCATCCTCCAGCTTCTAGTTCCGGGCTTCATCCTCCAGCTCCTCATACCAGTCTTCAATTGTCAGCTCCTGGTTCCTACCTTCACTCGCCTGCTCCATTCCTGGTTACAGTGATTCCTGCATCCCCCCATGCAGCCTACACAACTACCTGTTGCATCATCTCCACTTCTTTCATTATAATAAAACTCTTAATAACCTCACTCACCCTGTCTGCGTTCTCCCTGGGTTCACAGCTTAACCTGACAGACCACCATGGATCCAGCAGTCAAAGCCAGAGATAATTGCACGGACAGTTAATGATCTTCACACCACCACAGTAAAATCATCAGAAAAGGATCAAAAAATTTCTGCCCTGGACTCTAAATAAAGAATTTTCTTTTCAAGACCCTGGCTTTGACCTACCTCAGCAAGTTGCAGATGTAACCTCCCTCAGACAGTTTATTCAGACAAAAAAATTCCTTCCAACCTTCAAAATGTAATCAGCCACTCAACCAGTTTGTCTTGGCCGCAGTCAGAGACTCAACCATGGTATTGGCAGTGGCTCCAGCACCAGACCCAGCCTTAGCCACTGTACTGGCCATGGCGTCAACAAAAACCATAACCTCAAATCCTGAGCGGCTCGACGCAGAGGTCGTCACCGCCACCCCTGACCCTGGGAGGCTCGGTGTGGATGTTGTCATCGCCACATGATCCCGCTCCTGACCATGGGCGGCTCGACGCAGGGGATGTTAACAATATATTCTCTATACTGGCACACTATCATGAGGAGCGTCTTAGTCTCACTGGTGTCTGAGCTCCCGCCAAAAATAGGACGCCATGTGTCTCTGGTCTAAGGTCTGACCGTTCATTTTCATAAAACAGAAGTTGTAGATCAGAATTGAGCTCCAGCCTGCTATTAGCTCCCCTTAGTTGAAAGTTCCCATGTACTTCCTTTTGCATGATCATACATTTGCAGTTGAAAATTCCAAATTGTTGAAAACTCAAGTATCTTGCATACTTATTCTGTTTGATATATATAGTGGGATTAGTGTACATAATTCTGAAGGGTTTTGTTCACTCGGGCAGTTGTGATTGACTGTATCATCCAATCACGTTGCTGTGTGAAATAGAGGGGAAAAGCCAATCAATGAACAACATAGCTGTCCATGTACATGTAGTATTGGATAAATTCTGGTGAGGGAAAAAACCACCATAAGGAATGACTGCAATAAAAGAAAATGCCATAGGACAGGGATGTCCCAATACCACCTTTTTCCTGTACTTGTGAACTAATAGATGTCTTTTAAATGGAAGTAGTGGCCCCCAAATAGTTTTGCTTGTTATATGATTTACTGAAGAGTAAAAATTGTAAATGGTAAGATGCTCATGAACCCACTCAGCTGTTAAACTGATGAGACAGTGGGGAGACCCTGCTGGTCCAAATATCAGCGGTGAAGCAGCTGTAACATCCTGCAACAGGCTGTAATTATGTATTTTTATGCGATGATGGCTCGGAATGACATACATGGGCTCCAGCAGGTGAGGAGGCGATGGAATTCAGTATTTTCAACAGTGACACAATAAACTGAGTATCCCGTTTTCCACCAGCTGCAGCTTTCAGGTGCCTTTAGTCTGTCTTCGACAAAGCTACATTATCCACCAAATATTTGTACTCATTATTTAATTATTCAGTAATCTTAATTTGTATGTTTTACACACATTTATGAGTACATGAGGGCAGTTTCAAACCTGTCGCACTGGACTCGGTTCAAATTATAACTTAATTCCACTTATATGTAAGCATTTTTTTTAATTTGTTATTTAGAAAAAGGAAAATTCTGCCATGAGCAGTTCTAAGTGCTTAGTCAAGGTTTTGACTTAAATTCGAATACACGATGGCTTGTCCTTAATCGGGAAACTCTTTTTTTCTAGTTAAAATTGCTCAAAGTCCCACAATAGAAATTTGAAAGACTGATAATCAGTTATCTGAAGCATTGCTGATAAAACTAACACAATCACCATAAATTTAAATACACACAGTTAATCCAAGGATGTAACTCTGTTGGACACCGTTAACCCAAAGAATGTGGGTTTTCACATAAGAAGTAAATGTATTTTAGTAATAAGTAATAAGATTTTCCCATCACAAGAGTATATGTTTTTTACACTGTGTAGTGTATAATGAAGACATGTTCACTAATAATGTAAAGGTCACAAATACATTAATAACAACTATAATGCTCACATCTGTGAGTATTCAAGATCTGACATTCTTACGTCTCTTAGGACTTAGTGTCTTCAAAGTAATTCTATAGTAGATTAACTTTAATCTTTAGGGCCCTGAATTGAGGGACATTATCCTGCAGGATACCTTTAAAAACTGGTTGTTGGGATTATGTTTTTCACATTTGTTCACGGTACCTTTTTACACCAAATGCAGTGTACCTAGACGTTGCCAAAATTCACCATGACATTCTCCAGTGCTACTGGGAAAACTGTGGGAGTTTTTTAAACTGAATTGTTCACGGTACCACGTATGATCTAAAGTGTAAAGCAAAACAGGTATTTACAGGTACTAAAATTTGCATGGATGATGAGAGCAGAGTGTGTAGTTTGTGTGCTAACATGATAGCAAGCTAATGTGCTAACAGGATAGCAAGCTAATGTGCTAACAGGATAACAAGAACTACTACTATCTGCATTTTCAGCCCTTCGGAGAAAGTGTTGAAGGAGCTGGTATCAGTTTGTACTAAAGTTACTGAATAGAGTCTGCAGCAGTTTTTCTTTTAAATCTGTAATACTGTCTGTCCAGAATTTTACCATGGTTTACAGTAAACTTCATTAAATCCTTACTCTCCTGTTTGGAAGTCATTCCAAGGAGAATTTAAATGTTTTCAGTCCGTATGAATGTACTGTCATGTTTTGGCAAACATGTTTTTCTTCATGAGAGAAATGGACTATTACTTAAAGCCTGCATCTGCATTTTCTTTATAGACCCTGGAGGGATCTCAGCCAACTTGGCAGAGAGGTGGTCCAGCACTAGGTTTTTGAAAACAACTCAAAAACATGCTTCCAATATCTTGGATAATATCAGCTACCACAACTAGTAAAGAAATAGTATAACTCAATTTATACATCACTCACTCAATTTCAAAACTGCTTCTGTGCTGCCGGGGCTGAATGTCATTTGTGTCTGAAATAGTACAGAAACAAAACTCAGTTAAACTAAGAATTGTTTCACTGACAGCCACAACATTGAATAGAATATATATTCACAGTGACTGTGACAGTTCATAGAACATGTGTCATAGACACAAAGGCTCACTAGATGCTGAAGCCATTGTGTCACTCAGTTCCAAACCCACGAAGAAATTCACACGTTGCTTTCTGGAATTTAAGAGACGCAACAAAAAAATGAAATCAAAAGTAGGTCCTTCAAAACACCAGCAGCTTCATCTCAGTTGAAATTCAGTACATTTAAACTTTAATAAGATGCAAATGGATTTTTCCACCTACAACCTACTTCAGTCACGTCTCCACACTGAGCTCAGTATTGCAGTTGTCTAGTGGTGAAAGTGTTACAGTAAGTTATGTTCTCTGCTGACGACCAAAATAGCTTTGGAAATTGGGCCACACTGAAGGCCGCACCATTCCCAGCGGCACTGCAATGCCAGGTCGATGCATGGAGTGAATGGAGCAAATATATATTCAAATGAACTAATGAATTTATATTTTCCTTTCCTGACTATATTGACTGAATTCAAGTCGTCTTATGGTTAATTTGTTATTAAGTTAAAATACAAAATAAACTTAAATTGAAAATATATTTTGTGTTAAGAATCTGAAAGTGAAATTACTTGTTTGCCCGTCTTATAGCATGTTTTGTTAAAATGTACACGGGAACCTAAGAAGACATGGACACATGGACAAACAATGTGGCTGATGTCCTGAAAACTGAGGGTCTCTTTAGGGTCTGCAACCATCAATCACTG
>OMLM01014382.1:0-26786 GCA_900302695.1 Helostoma temminkii
GTTTGGGGGGGGTGGTGGTAGAATGCAGAGTGTATGAATGCCATCTATTTCTGTTGTGTCCCGTGGGCTGTTACAGTACTGTGCTTCTTTGTGTTTCTAACACCAAAGATCAAACCGATGAGTGCACGCGCACACACATACACACACACTCAGATATGTACAGACCAGCACACACACACACACACACACACACACACACACACACACACACACACACACTATGTTCACATGGAAATAGTGGGTACACATCACTCAGAATCACTCAAAAGTTGCATCACCATTTCTTATGCAAAAACAAAAAGCAGATTTAAGATCATTTTTAATCATAAACTAAACATTTTAGACAAGTAGTGACTGTACTTACTGTTACCTCGTTAGATGCCTGTCGCTCCCTCATTGTATCAAGATATATGTGAGTGAAATACTGCACAGATTGATCTCCCTGCAGCTGTAGTCCTCATACATCGAAAAGACCGCATTTCTGAATGCATTCGATTTTCTAATCTGGGTTTGGTTTATAAAGTTAAATGTTTTTATCAAAAGTGAAGCAATTTACCAGTCAAGTGTGATTGTTTCTCCATTTTCTAGGAAGTAAGAATGTTGTCCACATTCACGGCTTACAACAATTTCCTCCTTAGATAAAATTAAAATTATAAATGGCCCTTCCCTTCAATTTTATTACACCAATAGCATCCTTAATTTCTCTAAATATTCTTTGCATTTCACAGTTTATGTTCGCAAACTTTACACGGTTGATTCTCAAACCATCAACAGTGATCTGGCAAGAAATTAGCTATAATAAAATTAGGAGGAGTACATGTATGGAAGTGGTGCGGGGGCTGAGAAACTATTTGTATTCACGAGAAGGAGATAAATGTGTAATCCTACAATAACCTCCTTGGCAAACGACAAGGTGACATAACCATACTCAAATGAAGCACTATGCCCACAGACCTCAACATCATGATGAGAGTACATCTCACGGAAAAGGGCAAACAAAGGTTACATTCATTAAACTGGTTTAGTTTCTGAAGTGTGGAATTTCAGTATCAAAAGAAAAATCTTGCATTAAAGAAAATAAATAACGCTTTCAGCAAGTGGACTGGGGTCGACATAGCAATCACCTGAGTGCCAGGAGGACACTGCTGTGAAATTATTATTTGCAATGTGGAACCTGCTCCCCTGAACCTTCTGATCCTTGGACTTGTGGGTAATCATGTGGAACGTTATTAACCTCTGTGATCTGGCGGGATCATCTCTGACATCCACCTGATTGGTTTACGGGATCCCTCACTTGGCAAGGGAGGTGATTTATCATGGGGCCACGGGGAAGAGCTAGTAGGAGAGGAGAGGAATTAGATATGGATTTACTGGATATGGACATGTTATTATTATTTTACCTGATTAACCGGAGATAAATAGACTCTAAAGGGCAAGATGGTTTTTCATTTAGTGTCAAGCTGTGAATGCACTGGACTGACACGGGAAGGAGAGAGGAAGTGTGAAGAGAGTGGTAATTGCAATGTAAAGATAAGTGCTCGGGTTTAAAGGGCCACTGTATGTGCACATGCTTGAGCACACAAAAGAGTTTGTTCACATATAGTGTAGGACTCTGCTGAAAAACCTATTTTTAGTGCAAACCACATATTGATTATAGCTTATGGCCAGATTGCCCTGCTACTGGCATCAGTGAATGTGGTCTCTGCTGCACGTATAGGAGAGGAAAATTCCTTTGGGCTTAGTGCGACTGTCAGTCAAAATGCTACTTGCCTACGAAGGAATCACTGATGACGACCGCTGTTTTGTTAATTATATGGTTTTCCCACATGTGTTTTATTCAGTGCATTTGCCAACATACTGTAGGTGTAAAACAAAGCAAAGCAAACTTCTTGATAATTTGTGAATCTTAAAACATGCACCGCAAAAGTGAGAGATGCACAGTATCAATTAGTAATGCAGAAGCCTGATGTGTTTATTTGTTGTGGGCCCCGTGTGAATCCGGCCGGGGCTCTCACAACCTGCTGCATATTAAAAATGGACACTTTGGTTGCTTTGTGAACCAGAACCAGCCAGCACACCAATTCCCTAGCTGGGCCAACTGGCAGACTTTCATGTCATCTCAAAACCCAAAGACTTTGTTTGAATCCTTAAAAGGCTGAAAATCCTTTGCTTCAGCATCAAAGAGCGAGAAGACGAAGATGGGAGGAGTGAGGAAAGAGGAGAAAGTGAGAATGGGAAACGGGAAGTAATGGTACAAATGGCCGATGAATTGGACTGAGGTGCTACTATTTAATTCAGGTTGACTTTCGATGTAGTTTATCGCACTGGAAGCAAGAAGTCTTGCGAGTTTAAATCTTACTGACACAGCAGCAGCTGATCTCATTGTTATTACACTTACTGTATAATCTAAGTGTGAAATTTTATTGGAAAATAGTCATCCCTGTCAATTATTGCACTAAACAGTTCCTCGAGACCAATGTTGTACTTCTTAGTTCTGTAATTGTCATTTTGGGTCTCGCACTAAAGAGCTTTACGTGGGCAGCGCTATTAGTTTTATAAAATAAAACACACACGGCTTTGCTCACACACATAAACAGTACTCTGTATTCACATCTCATCTCACTATTTGCAGGCTTAATTACCTCCCCAGCAGTTATAATCTTTTCCTAAACATACTGAGATGAGAAGGATGAAATTTTAATAGGTAATTGCTTCTGAGATTGCACAGGCACGAGAAAAGGCCCTGTCTGCAAAATGCTGCATCTCCTCCTTGTGACTACGTATGTGCGCACATGAGGGAGTGAAGTGTGTATCCAGTGCTTAAGTGTGTGTTTGCGCACAGTGCAGGCCTGTCAAAAGGAGCTCTTCATATCCTTTGTTAAAAGTAGGTGACTGTGTGACCTTGTCTTCCCAGCTGTCATCCGAGCCTTCAGTGTGTCACATCTGATTGCAGAGTGTCAGAGGAGAAAGAAAAGCTCCCGCTAGTGAATCCACACACGGCAGCGCAGGCCGTAGAAACAAGCAAAGAGAGGCTGTGAAAGAGAAAATGACAGAGCAGGAGGTAGTTATCTGAGGCGTCACTCCAGCTCCAGTGCGTTTGAAGCCCTACTTCTGTCCTTGTGTTCAAACAGGCAGAAAAAGCAGGTGCAGTTCAGATCCATCCCGCAGTTTTCTTTCAGGCTCATAGCACATTTTAGTGACAGTTAAGCTACCACTATACCTACAGCTAGTTTTTCTGATCCAGACCATTTAGGGAAAAGGTTTGCTTGTTACAATTTCCAGTGATTTGCTTGTTTACAATACATAACAAATGTATCAGATCTTCCATAATTGCATACTTAAGACACAAAATGTAATTTTTGTCCATGGATTAGTCTGTACCAGTTACAACCACAGAGTCTGCAACGTGTAATCCTTGTGGTAACAGCGAGTAAAGTTCAGGACTACAGTACATCAAACGCTGGTTGAGCAGTTATGGTGTCAGAATTACAATACAACACAGGAACAACTAGTGTATCTGTTTACAGAGCCAAAGTAACTCACATTGTTTTCATAAAGAGGTCTGTCAAAAATAATTGTAACTGTGATTTGATTTAATGCTGTGCACAGTTGGAGTATTCTTCTACATCACAGCGGGGTGCTGCACGTTGCTTACCCCGCTGAGGAGTTGGACATGTGCAACCTGTTCCCTGAAACTCTTCATCTAATGCTAAGCATGAAGAAAATCACTGATTGCTTTGTGTATAATGACCAATACACTGCACTTCACAATAAAAGCTTTTCAGGTTTCACCAGCTAAATGCTTTTAAAGTAAACTCTGAAGTTGTTATGCTTGATTACTAGCATGCTTCCCAATGCATGTATGTATAATTTCCTGTGAATCCCTCCATTATGTGACATTAAACTGCTATTTCGGAAAAAAAAACAATCATAGATTTTATTCTATTTCAAGAAAATATTTTTCATGATTACCAAAAATGTAAATAGGATTAATATCTAATCACCAAAATTCTGAGGAACTGTCTCACCACATGCTGTTTTTAGATTTAGTACAGTATGTTATTTAATATCTAGTGTACAGCTTATTACTACCTACTGCATTAGAAGAAATTAATTTAGCCATAAGATCCCAATGTCCTATCATATGGCTGTTGTGCAGCGGTATCTTATAGCACATTTGCATTCAGGCACATAGATTTAGAAATGATAATGACCATGAGGGGTGCGTGTCATTGTCTTGCAAAATTTGCATTAGTCTCCTCGTAACATTGTGCATTTGAGGTGATGTTGTTAGTTTGAACACCTGGTCACTCCTACCAAATATTGCTTTCCCACATTTTCACACAAGAGAAGTGTAAATCAGGACACAGTAAGTCACTGGCCCCAATTCTTAGAAGCAGCAGTGCCTCTACCTCTCCAGGGCCTCATTCCTGCAACCTTTCTCTGCCTAATTACCTTAATGTGAGGCCCCTCAGCAGCACAGAGACACCATTAGATTCCTGTTTATTAGGGCTCTGAGGCTGCACAGTCAGGAAGCATCGACCAGCAGTGGACAACAGCACTCAGGTACAGAGTAAGCTTGGCCAGGGAGGAGTCTGGGACTGATGACTGGAAGGGAAATAGACGAAAGGAGGATTTTCAAAAAATAAGATGAGAGACCTTTTTCCTCCTATCTTCCTTTCAGAAATCCTAACAAAGCAGTAATGTAAATTGGAACAAGCACTCATTCTGAGGACCTTTAATGATATCAAATAGTATTTTAATGGGCAAGTGATCTAATGCAAGCCACCCATCTTTTTCTCTCCCTAGTGTTTTGCATCTTCCAATGTGTAATTTCCCATCTTGTCACTATGCTGTTATAATATAAGAAGCAATAAGGATGGTGAATATCTTAACTTCTAATCAGCCAAATGCTTCCCCCTTCACCTTGCTCATGAATATGAATCAGTTCATTTACTCCTAGGAAGTCACATCTTGCATTTGACAGGTAATTATGTCTGTGTGTGTGCATATGTACAAGTCCATGTTCACTTGCACAGGTGTATGTGTGCTCAACATATACACCGGTGCATGTTCATTCATGCATATGTCATGTGCCTAATGTGTGGTACGTCAGTCAAATCCTGAGTGGGATGGGTGATATTACACCCATCTATCTTCATCTATTAGAGTCTCATTTACATTTGACTTCCTGTAAAGATTCAGCAGTCGTAAGCAGTCATGGGATAAGCAGACAGACGTCCCATCTGTACTGTATGTTTGAACAGGTGGTTATCACCACTGGTTTCTAATTAACTGCTACACTGACTCTTCTTAATCGACTATTCAAATTATTGAGTCAAGCCTTTTACAGACATTAGGATTATTTTATGTCATGAATTCACCCGAAAATGCAATTATTAACAAAGATAAATGTAAACACAGTTTTTAGGGTGAGGGTTTTATTTGTTATTCAGAATGGATTTAAGATTCAAGAGGCCCTTGGCTCAATGCATGCATCTTTACATTTCCCATGTGGAGTGGAGGAGCTGTAATGAAAACAGCTTTGGTCATTATAACAATAACAAGCGCTCTGTCTCCAATATACAGTGAGGCAAACTGAATCCATAGTGGCATTATAAGTCTGTTTAAGTTGCCTAACATGTACTGTAGTTGTGTTATGCTGTGTGAAATCCTCAGTAATCTGCAGCTATTGTTACACAGTTTCCCTTTAATACTGTTACTAAATAGGAAACTAGAGCTCCAGTCTTCTGTGTTATTGACAACAGTAGTATATGCATTGTTGCCACTTCCCAGCAGTGTTCCAGCAACCTTCTAATAGTATTCACAGTGGAAACTCTTGCTCTCATGCAGCAAATCTGCACTTCCCAACCCGTGATCCACCCCATCTTGTTGCCAAGGGTAGGCGGAAAGACATTGGATTAGTTCATCTAATGTGAAAAAAAATACAGTTGATTTAAAAATAAATCTATACTTTGGGACAGGTGTAATACCAATGCAATACAATGGATAGCAGTTAAAACAGTTGGCTAAAAGTAATAGATGAAGAGACAGAAACCATGCAGGAATGGGGTTGTAAATTAGTTCTACTATTAAAAATTATTGTAGCAATATCTACTTTTATATGGTTGTTAGTTTTAACAATCACTGAATCGTAAAATCAGACCTGAACATCACTATTGAGAGTACTTACACACTAGACAGCTGTTTGCAGAGTTAGCTAAAAGCAGCTCATAACAGTCAAAATAGTTCTATAAAGGTAATAGATAACCAGTTATAAATAGTTTAGGGTGACGCATAATGGCTGGAATAGAGAAATTATTAGTATAATAGTAAAGTAAAAAGTAAAGTAATGTGTACATCGTGGAAATTATGATCCAAAAATAACTGATGACAAAAGATAATGCATAAATAGACTATTCAAAGGGAAATGAATGCATAGTTACAGTAGCAAGTTAAAAGCATTAATGTAAACAGCTGAAATCTTTTGTTAAAAGTAATAAATAACCAGAGACTGAAATCACACAGGAAGGGGTGTTGTGGCATTACTGGTTCCTTGAAATGATTTCTATGAAAAAATAGCTACTAATAATTAGTAGTAGTAGTATTAACATTCAGTTTAAAATCACATTGACTGGTGATTATGCTGAATTTGTGCTTCAGTTTATCTGGTACTGCATTTGGGGTATTCCTGACAAGCGTTATTACACTGGCATTGTTACAGTATAGGAGCTAATCTGCACATTGACCACTCAGCTCTGTGTGCTTTTTGAAAGTCTTGGCTCTGAAAGAGAACAGTCTGTTTTGGATGAAGTGGCCAAAGCTACAGATCACTTCCCATGTGCCTGAAGTGCTGGAACCTTTTTTTTTTTCTTTTCCTCATACACACACATGCATATGGACACCAAAAAGCACCCACACGTGTACATGCTCCATATACACATATATTCTGTTCCAGGCCTATGTTTCACACGGCCTGGGGGCAGGTAGCAGATTTGCTTGGCTAGCTGACTGATGCCACCAGCAATGGTAAGTCACAGGCAGAGAAAGCTCATGTGGAGAACACAAGCCCCCTCCATCCTTATCCAACATCCATGCCACCACTCCCTGCACACACACCCATAACCAAACTCATGGTGGTGGTTTTGTTGCCTGCGGGCTTCAGTATGGCCTGGCTCACATAGCACCCTTCCCAAAGGAGGTAGGGACACATTGGCAGCATTCCCACTGCTCACCCTGCCATCCCCATACATACAGATGGACACACACAAACACTCAAACACACAAATTTGTGGACAAGCTTTCAGCCCCCGCTCCCACCACCCCCCATCCTGCTGGGCACTGGCCCATGGATAGGTGACATGTGGCTGGGAGAAATGCGTCATGATACTGGGCTCTCATTTCGACAGATCTTGTGCCTGTATGCCTGCCTGCAAATTACCAGCCTGGAATGCCTCACAAAAACAGAGAAGGAGTTTTGTTTTCCACCCTTCTGATTGCAGTAGTCGCCCTGCTCTCAGCTTCCATCGGCTTCTGGCTACTGTTGCATTTTCTCTTGGCACTTCTTGTCTCTTATGGCTGTAGTTGGTTATGGAATCTGCTCCTCTTTCCAATCCTTGTGTTGTCTTTGTTGCAGTTTCTAGATTATATTCTCACCGTTATCCCCAGAGAGATGCAGCAGTGTGTGTCTGTGTGTAGCCGTTTGCTCTATACGTCTACAGCAGGGTTAGAAAACACAACAGATATTGCATATGTAGTATTATGTGATGTGAGGTGGGAATTAGTGAACAAACCTTCCTCCTTGGAGGATTTACACTTTAGGATCAAAATGTCGTTGTGTTTATTCCTGAAGTTTTTCTTTCAGGAAAGGTGTCAGATACTGCATTGTCTTTATTTATTTCTTCCACACTTGGTGAGAGCACAACACAACCATAATCACCTCTGTGTCAAAGAAGAGAGTCAAGGAGAGCACACTGAATGAATACTTAATGTTATCAGTCACACTTTCAGTTATCTTTGCTTCAGCATCTTGCAAAGGTTTGTTCCATTGGAAAATCTATGTCTGTCTATGCAACAGCTGAATTAATTAAACAAGCAGCAGTTACAGTTACAACTATGATAATTGTATAGCACTAAAGCAATAGTTAGACATGTTTCGGAGTGGTCTGTTGGAGTATTAAATGGGAGAATCGATTTCACTCTGAT
The DNA here is from genome assembly GCA_900302695.1 of Helostoma temminkii. Taxonomy (NCBI): domain Eukaryota; kingdom Metazoa; phylum Chordata; class Actinopteri; order Anabantiformes; family Helostomatidae; genus Helostoma; species Helostoma temminkii. Next base: position 8,206 of record OMLM01014382.1, read on the forward strand.
GTCTGATATTGAATATGTGTTCATAGACAAATGAAATATCATATGTTCATTAGTAAACTCCCTTGGACAGTTCATTAGCTTCCCTTGGACAGGATCATCTTAACTGTTCCACCGTGTTTCTAACCTTTGTGCTAATCTCAAACTTACCAGCTCCTGGCTATGTGTTCAGATTTAGTGTACAGAAATGAGATTGGTGTCATCTAAATGCCAGCTCATGCTCTCTGTGTGTGCAAGGGTCCATGTGATGATTTCATCATCTCCCAAATCTAAAATGAGCTTTTGCTGTTCACGTGGACGGTCTGCAATTTGGTGCTGGATTACAAGATTGTGCCCTGTTCAGTCCTGTGATAGTTGGTTAATGGAATGACGCATACAGAGTGACAAAAGTCTTCATGTTTCCAGGTTCTGGCCATAAAAATGACCTGGATGTTTCGTACACTTCTGCGTTTTTCAGCCCATAGACAATGAGCCTTAGTTCACTTCCTGCTAGACCCCGCACTCACAAATGGGATGAAGTAGGCTAATATAATCATAGAGCTCTCCTACATTGGAAAACTATGTTGGATGAGATGGATCGACTTCCGAGGATAGAAAGGTCTATTTGTGACCACTCCCTTTCCAGTGATTGTGTATGTATAAAATGTTTTTGGGCCACTATGGCAGACATGATGAATACTGAAACTGTAAGTAATGTGATTTGGCCACTGCTCCAAATTAGCTTTACAGCATAGTGCCATTCCTAGGGGTATGCTGTCTACACTGTGACTACACATGTACCAGACTAACTTTTTCACCGCATTTACAATATATACTGTTTTTCATGTTATTTAGCCAGATACAACAAACAAGGGAGATCTATTTCATGCTGTCAGGAGGTCGTCATTTGTGGAGTGTGTCCACCTACACATAGCCTGGTTTTGTTTCTCACCATGAAAACAAAAGGGCATTTTCCAAAATGCCAACTGATTTTAGTATCAGTTTCAAATGTGGTGTTTTAGATTCCTTCCTACCAAAAGCACATTCTTCGTGGTTAGATGAACATGTTGACTCAATATGGAAATCTGGATTGTTTTCCTGCCCTTTCACTGGCCACGGTGTTTCAACTCATGCATATATGTATATGCACTATTCCACTATCTTCTCATCAGATCACAGGCAGCATAGCACTGTCTGTGCACAAAGCAACTAAGTGAGCTTCATAATCCCAAAGGGCCTTACCTTATTGGAAAATCATAGCGCACATTAATTTAGGTGGCTGCTCAGTAATGTACACTATAAAGTACTATGATGATGCACTCAACTTTTGCTTTTATAACTGCAAGTGGAACTCCTGCATGCAGATTTAATATTTCCCTCGAGTCACTACCCAGCAGCCTATAAACACACAGATCTGTTTGTCTTAGCACGTATGTTAATAATCTCCAATTGCACAAGAAAGGTACTTTTTCCACTATAGACAGATGGCAATTGCATTGACTGGTGCAGTGGAATTCTAGAGAAGCACAAAAGACAGGCAGAGGGAGAGGGTAGAGGGGGAGAGATAGCGTTAGATGTGACTGTCAACCTCACCAGCAGGTAGCGATTGAATCACTCCCCCTCAGGAATCTGGGGAAATGGAAGCAGAGGGGATCTGAAGTGTGTTTTTTTCTCTACTATTCTGATATACGGTGTCTGGTGGAGAGTAGTTGTACATGCCAAGGCTAAAAGATGGAGACAGAGAGAGAAATAAGTGAGGGAACAAAAATTTGATGGAGCAGAGTGCAAGTGGAAGACGGGAGATGAGAAAAGTAAGGCTGTGAAAAAGAAAGAATGGAGCCAATAGAGGGAGGCTGAGAGTGTTTGAAGAAAGATAGAGTGAGGAAATCTATACTGAGACCATCGATCTTTCAGTCCTCTCCTCATATAAAACTGGGAAGACAGCAGATAGGATTCAAACAAAGCTCCCTGTTGTGTCTCGCCTTCCAGCGAACAATGGCAACATCCTTCTGTTGTGGCAGTGTGGCTTCAGTGCATTGCCATTCATTTAGTCCTGAATTGGTCAAACGCTCCTCTGTGTACAAAGATGTAGCATTGGCAAGTGCGTTACATGTCAAGTGTGAACAAACAGAATTGATGTAAATGTGGCAGGTGGATCAGTCTTGTTTAGTTTATGGAGAGAAAATGAGAGACATTGATTTCTTGTTTTTGTTGGTAGACAACGAGAAGGCAGCAGATTGGTACCTTGCAAAATTATTATGTATCTCATATTGTCAGAATAAGACAGTGCCAGAGTCTATAGTGTTTGGACTGTGCATATTGTAGGTTTGTATCAGCCTGTGTGTGCACAGGTAATTGGTAAAAATAAATCAGAATTTATTTTCTCACCCACATCCATTTATTTCTTCTAACTTTTTTCTCTGTCAGCATACTATAAATATTACTATGTATTATGTAGTATACTTTGTGTGAAAGACCATGTCATGTGTTGTGTGTGTTTACCAGTGTAATAAGACGTTTTTAACATTATCTCCAAATAATCTTTTAGACAAACGATAACGATAAACAACATGTCTGTTCTCACTTTACTGTACAGAGATGTTGCCATGTTCCTTGATCTGTCTTTCTTTCAAGGCTCAATATTGTTACGTTAAAATAGCCTGACCTCTGAATTATTCACTGTAGAAATAATAATGTTTTATAGCATGTGACCAAATGGTTTTAAGGGACAGACATAATAATTAATATTTGAAAATTGTAGCTTTATAGTTGAAACATCACCGCCCTTTAGCAACAACCTACAGTAGCCAAATGCTGAGAATCCTGCTGCATACTGGGACAGGCTGTGACAACAGTTGTCCGTAAAGTGCCAAGAACAGAAAAACTGCTCAAAGTCTGTTGCTGCCCAGTAACTGTATACCTTGTTGTTTTATTGTTATGTGAAAAGTAAACAAAATGAATTATCCTTCATAGCCACACTCACTTTCTGTGAGACATAACAATCTCTGCCCAAACAGACAAACTAAAACTGCATTCCAGAAAACTGGGAAGTCGCCGTGTATCCCACTTGGAGCCTACGAGGTCCGACCTCGGGCGCATGGTGTCGAATATAAACAAAACATGGCTAACATACGCTCTTCATTTACTTTCATGTATAAATTCATGAAGACATTAATGAAGATTTAGGTTGATGTCATTATTGTTCAGTACGATATGTAACTGCATGGTTATGCCTGAAAGAGTGTACTTCCTGCTGAAATATATATTTGGTGCAGCTAATTAGCAGCCATGTTTAATCTAGCACTGGAGACAGTGGTAACAGGATGTGCAATACATTTCTCCACCTGCATTTTATGATCAAAAAATACAGTTAAATAAAGTCTAAGTGGGGTTGCAGTGCACTTCCCCTACTGGAAGTTTTGAAATTTCAAACTTCTCAGTTTTAAGGAAGCCAGCATAACACTAATTGTGAGTGGAACTGTGGCAGCTAATCTGAGAGGGTATGCAGCATGGCATACTTAGGGGGTGTAAGAGCCCAAAACAGATGGCGAGTTATGGATTTCCACACCACTTCACGGCAATAACTGCAGCATTTTGGAAAAAAAAAGAATAAAAACAAATTGTTGAGAACAAAATAAATTGGCCAGACATGAAACATACAAACACACATTCACCTGAAGCCTTAGGTTTCTGATTCTGATTGGGCACCCAACTTCACCACAGTATATAATGTATGTAACATTAAAAACATGACAAGCATAACATGCATAATCATAAGACTTTAAGTTTTCAACTATAAAATCCTGTGTTTTATACCTTAAGTGCAACTGAAATACAAATTTCTGCCAACCCCTTTGAGGAAATGCATAAACATGCAATGCTATGTCTGCTGTTGCATGCATGACTTGTAGTTCAAACATTTCACCTATCTCCCTTCCGGCTCCTCATGTTATGTCAGCATCATATTGAATTTCAGCTTGCTATACCTCAGTGCATTTAGTCCAGCTATGTTTGTATTGATTTTAATCTGCACCTGCAATACATCCCCACAGTCAGCAGCTTCCTCTCCATGCAATATCATGCTTCTTCCTCCCCACCTCTCTGATTGTGTACTTTGTTCCGACAGGCTCTGCATTGCCCTAAGGTCAACAGTTAATAGCCATAAATGATGTATAATTCATTGCACGCTGCACTGCCCACGTATGACCACCTCCCCTGACCCCTGGTATCTATCCCGCCATTCTGGGTTCTTCTGTGAATATGAACACAAGGCACTTTTCTGGCTGTAATTTGGTGTCAAAAGGTTTAGTTAAGGTGACATCTCTGTGCAGCCATGTCTGATTCGATACATACAACAATAAGGTTTGTCGTATTAGGTTTGGTAGCCACCATATCGTACTATTGTAAACAACTAAGATACCTTACAGTATGTAAGCATAGTTTTTTACTTACATAGCTTTAAAATATACCTTAATGTTGTAGAGTTTTGTTTAGTTTTATGTACATATAGAGTAGTTGTAGTAGTTTAGCCTTTACAAAATAAAAACATGAGTAAAAATGTGATTAATAGTTTAAAGTGTGTACCTACTGCTTCTTCCTTTTCCTCCTACAAATGCCACAAGCATTTATGTTTTAAAGCAGTTGATACAAATAAATACAGCTAAATCTAGCTAGCCAGTAAAGTAATAATATGTTGTTTATGTCTTGTTTGCCTGAATGGCTTATTAATGCTAAAACCAGCACCTTTAACAGATGTTCTGTTTACGAGCAACATCACGTTCTTCAGAACTACATTACAGTTCAACTTGCCAGGCATGTATCACTGACTATTCTCATAAGAAAATCAAACACACGCCTAAGTATAAATTGTTGTCAGCAAGAGTAATGAAGACGTTATATGAAGTGGTATTTCCTGATCAAATTTGCAACACACATGTTAAAATTGTATTTAATGTTATTTGTTTGTATATCAAAATACAGTTGTGAAACTGGAGCACAAGCTTTCTTTGCCAGCTATCAGTCCAGCCAGAACCACCATTACTGTTCCAGCATTAGCTCAGTCCTAAATTATTTACTGCTAGTTGCGTTTGCCAACTGACATCTCAGGTTTCTTCATCAGCATGTCCACACTCCTACACTGTCTACCCATCTGTGGTTGATGGAATTCCACAACTGCTTTATCAATGAGTGTGGCCATTGCTGCAAAATTTGTTTATAGCAGTGCCTATTTATTTTCTGGGATGATTTGCTAACAGTAGGAACAGGGCACACGGGCTGATGGAGGTAATAAGCATACGAGAGAGAAAGGAAGAGAGAAACAAAAGAGGGGAGAGAGGCAGAGAGTGATGCTACCAAAACCATGTTTTTACAGAGGATAATTTTCCTCTCCAGAAGGCAGTGATTGGCATTAGTTAGCTAACAGGTGCTAACAGAGATGAATCTCATAATTAACAGTTTAGATGTAGTTCATCTGGGAGGACATAAGTACTGTATGTGGCACGGTGGGTTCAGAGGTGTACAGTTTTGTGTGTGCATGAACCAGGAAAAAGCACAATTTGGAGACAAAGGGAAATGTAATGCCAAAGAGAAACCTATAGTATTCATACATTAAGAACACATGCAAATTTGTGTAGACTATATTTATGTGGCCGAGTTATCCTTCTGCCCTCAGGGAGCTTGTTTCAGGTGTGCACCTCAAAACATTTTCAAGGGAAAACCCTCATGCATCTGCAGAATCTACTGTTTAAAACCCAGTGGTTTTAAAAAGTCGATTTAAAACCATTAGAGCGCTGCATCTGAAATACACAGCTGGCAGTTAATTAGGTGCATCTGACTAGCAGTGTGGTGCAGCTCTTGTATTCAGAGTAGCATGAATTTGTGTGGACATGGATTCTAGAAGATGGTGGTTTTATGGCTATTATACCATATATATTCTATATGACCATTCAGAAATGGAACTTACCATTATTATACAAATAAATTTCAGTTATTCAGTGGCAATACAAGTTTTGCTGTGTAGTGCTTTGCCATGCCAGAGAATTAATGTCTAAGGGTTCAGACATGGCACCTTCTTCTGACATTTTTTTGCTAGTATTTGTGAGCACTGTCCATATGATCACACTTTGTCACCTGGCCTACAGTTAAGTATCACCCCTTCATGAAATCAGATAATGGAAAGATGACCATGACCAAAGGTGCTTATAGTTGAATTGCTTACAAAAAAGCAAAGACAAAAAAATCTACACAGTACAGTTTGATGCGCTGAGATAAAAATAAGAATGTAATAGTGTAAGCTTTCTGGCTCAACCTCTAATGGCAGTTCCTAACTAGGCTGGCACGTATCTCTTGAGGGATCTAATCCCATATTTCCATGGCAAATTATTCCAGCTCATTTAAATTGCCTGGTTTTTGAACATGGACATTAACCTTGAGGTCCTGCCACAAATTTCAAAATAATTGATGCTGGGGTATGAGAGGCCCACTCCCAGACCTTGATTGTCCTTAAAAAGTTTTGGGCCAACTTGAATGTATGCTTTGGGTTACTGTCTTGCTGAAAGAACCAGCAAAAATGATCACAGATTGAGCTACAGTCCCATCCCCACCCTCTCAGGACCAGGAGCAAAACATAAACAATAAATTAACATCCTGAGTTAAATAGAAAAGCATATGAAGGACAATAAAGGATAAATTATCTTTTAACAGATTGTAAATGTGCTTGTCAGTTGTGTGGCCTGCACTGTACATATAACATGCAATGTAAGTGTGGTGGACATGTTACTGTGTTTGGGTAGAGTGTTCCTCATAATCCAGAAATGTACTGTCACTGTCCACACCTACTGTGATTTTTGGACTCCTCACTTGATCTCCTTTTAGTTAGTCTTGTAAGTTAGAGTTACATTGAGTTCTTAAACTCCACCCAGTGACAACATAACACACAATATAACTTAACATCAGTGCAACATAACTGCTCAATGCAACAAAACTATAATAACCTTAGACATCCATTACACAACCTGAACTCTTTAACAGTCACATAATCTCCGGCACCTGCAGTGTAAATCACATAGTTCAAGCTATTGTTTGACTGTTGCCCTTGTCTCTCTTATTATACAGCTGTGTAGCAGCTCTCACACTGTTGTTATCCTATTGTCTTTATTATTGGTGTGAAAACTTTATTATTTTTATTATTATTATTTTGCTTGTTTTTCTGTCATTAACTAGTCTTCAACAGTTCGACGTAGAAACGCCTTTCGACTTGGCAGGCTATTACTTTTTATCTTTTATACTTGTTATAATCTTTTTTCATCACTAAATTTGCGTTGACTTCAATGGGAGTCATTGTTCGACTTCTCATCATCTTTCCTCTTCTCAATAGCTTTCATGTATCGTCATTGTCTATTGTAGAAATGTCATTTCAACTTTAAACGGGTCTAAACACTTTCAACTTTTTCCCCATTTTTTGACCACACTCATATTTGTCTCTAGCAGAATTTGTCTCCTTGTGCTTTGCAATGACTCAACATACGGCTGTTATACACCACGTGAAGTGCTTGAAAATGGCAGCAATGGCACCATTCTTCTTTCTCAGTTCTGATTTCTGACTAATTTCTTTACTTTTTGCCATTATGAACTTATTTCTCACCAAGAAGTTAAGAGTAGTCCCTCTCAATCAAGTGTGTGCCACTAGTCATTTTAGTTATGGTCATTTCTGTGGAGAAGTTAAGTTTGTTTTTTCATAAAGTTAATAATTTGGGGTTCTTGCCCACTTCTTGGTAGTCAAGGTCTGTCAAGATGGTCTCCCACTTATTTTCAGTCTATGTCAAGGTAGAGACAGTTTCAAATAAACTTGCTGTAACCAAGTATTGGTCCCTCTGTGCTTCTTGCTCGGGGCTCTGGGTTAGATTTGGAGAGCTGCTGGCATGCAGGCAATGCCCTGCAGGGTAAGGTAGTGATATTGTGAGGGTCGTCCATATGGGGATTTCCTTATGACCTACTTCTTTGCCCAATGCTGCAAAAAAACATCTCTTGCACTGCCTGCCTCACCAGCTCTGCAACATTCATCAGGCAGAAGGAGGTGTCTTTGTGTGCTCACACTGGTTCCCTCACATTCCCTGTTGCCAAGACACAGAGCAATGCAGAAGAGCCGACAGTTACATTGCCACTCTGCAGGACCATTGCCATGACTGTCACATGAATGCTATCAAATAACACTGAGCAGATATACAAAACAGTCAGTGCATGAAACACAGGCTCAAGAAGAAGGTATTCAAACAGAAAGCAACTCTAAACTGTTGCACAAATGGATAATCAAGTGCAAACACATATGAGAATGTGTAGCCTTTCGTTCATGCAAAGGTGCAATAGAATGTGCACTCATTATACAAAGTGCATGTACACTATGCATTAGTTTGTACAAGGTTTTTAGTTATTCTTTGTGCACTTCTTGTAGCTATTGTCTCACAAAGACACAGTACCGCACATGCACATATACACAGTGTTACACACACAGTGTTATACACATGTTACACAGTACACAAGGACACACACACTGCCAGTGCTTGTGTTCTCCTGCTTACAAATGAAATGAGGCAGCTGGTCTTTCTTCAGTAACCTACTTTTTCTCTCCCCTCTCCTCTTTTGCTTACATCCCTAACTCTCTAAGGGAGTATGAATGTCTTGCTCGAGTTGATTCCTGCAGCGTGGCCCATCAATAAGCATCATATTTAGATTATATTACTAATAATAGAAAGTCACTGAGGCATCTTTGTGGACGAATAGACAAGTTCTGCAGTGGAGTGTGGGATTCACTTATGGGCTAATCTGTCCGGCTCAGTGTGGACATCCCTCTTGGCCACTTTGAGCTTCCTGAAATAACATTCATCTCTGCCCAAATGTTACTTTCATGGGCTTGAAGGAAGCATGGGAAAGGTATCAGATGCTCTACTAGATATGCGTGCGAGTTTAGAAGGGTGCAGTAGAAGTGTGCTGACCTGCTCTTTTAGCTGCAGCTAGACGAGAAAGAGAAGAGACGGATAAATACTCTGGATGACTTTGACAACAGATGGACTGAGAAAGCAGGGGACTGAGAGTGAAGAGGAGGCACAGAGAGAAAGAGAAGACAGATAAACAGGTACACAAATAAACAGGCACATGGATAAGAGTGTGTTGCCTACCATGTGCTGATATCAGACAGGCATATGGCAGCAACGCAGAGGCAGAGATGAAGGGAGAGAAGAGATTGCTCTAAACACCAAGACTCTAAATCAGGCCCTATGGTAGTTTTTCTCTTTCTAGTAAGTTAATGCCACATCTCCCATGATGCACCTAAACACATTTTAATTAAGAAAATTATACTTTTACAGCCTAGTCAGGAACACATACAAACACACAGTCAAGAACATATCGCAGACGTGCTGAAGTAAAAACCTCCTGTCAGATTACCCCCAGCAAGCGAACAGAAGGTGAAATCTCAGTGTTTTTAGCTAGAGGAGAGAAGCATGAGACAGATTATGTGCTTCACAGATGGAGCCATGTGCAGGATGCAAGGCTATTCTCCTGCTTTGCTTTGAGTAACTCCATCATTGATGTGTTGTCTTGTGGTTTTTAGGATAGGAAGGCAGAACATGAAAGAGAAACAAAGAGAGGAATAGACTGTGGTCAAAATGTTGCTGAGGAAACTTCTGTGGTAAATGTCAAGGTCTGTGAGCCAGCCAAACTACATCTACAGATAATGATAAAGCATCATGTTATCAAACTGTTGTGCTTTGAGCCAGTTCTAGAAACTACGTAACAAAGGATTATTTGTACTGTAGTTCTCCTGACATACACCTAGAAGCCCTTTCTTTGTTCACCAAATAAAAAAGCCCATTACTTGCAGTCCAGGATTGATTGGATTGTTCTGATGCCATGTGAACTGCATGAAGCTTAACTTGTTACTGCTCACATTACTGCTTTGAGTTTTGCCTGAATTCTGCAATTATTGTTGTGCATTTCTGATCCAGCTGCTGCTCGCCGCTGGGCTGCTAAGGAATGAGCTAGGGAAAATCTACCTACTGCCTTGTCTTGTTTCGCAGGCCAAAGAAAGCTCCTCACAACTGTGCTCCAACACTTTAGTCCATGTGGCCAGGTAAAGCAGACTAATGCTTTTAAACTTAAAGCTTCTCTTCCACAGAGCCACAGCAGCAGGCTTTGGGTCAGAGACTTCAGAGAGAACACATTCCGAGGTTACACTTAATTAAACATGATCAGCTATTAGAATCCTAGCTTCGGTCCTTCTAGTGTATAGTAATGGAGTCGGCTGTTAGGGTGTGATTGTTATATCAGTTTAGCTCCTCTTAAAACCTGACACCATGTGATTACAACAGAACACAGCCAATAGTTAAATAATATAAAGCATATGCCATGAAAATGCAGCAAACATAAATTAAATTAAATGTTTTAGAAGTTTCTTTCCTGAGACAGTATTAAATATTTATTCCAGTAACTTTGTCACTTTCTTAGTTAGGAGGGTTGCCAAAGGAAGAGGCAAAATTCAACGCTCGATTCCTAGCTTTATGAATTTGCCTTAATTGAATTAACTTAATGCATTTGCTTTATTCACAAAATAACATAGAAAACATATTAAATGTTTAAACACAGAAAATGTACAAGTTGAAAAAAAAAATAGGTTCGTTTTGAAATTGAAGGCAGCAAAACATCTTTAAAAAGTGGGGACAGAAGTAACAAAAGGCTGGAAAATTTAGTGGCAATAACAAGGTCTCCTCAGTTCCCAGAGTTTACAAAATGTTGTTAAAAGAAGAGGGGATACTACACTGTGGTGGGCCTGTCCCAACTTCAGAGATGTGTTGTTGCCATGAATTTAATGAATTTTCTTAAAATGGTTCTCTATGTTCTACTTTGAATAAAATATAAGTTTATGGGATTTGTAAAAAATTGCATTCTCTTTTTATATAGACTTTACACAGCGTCCCAACTTCTTTTAGGGTTGCATTTCCACAGCCTGAGTAGTACTCCTTAGGGTGAACTGAACTTCATCTGTAAACTCAGTGTACAGTAGTGCCTTTTGATTGTGCTCAAATTCAAGCATACTGAGTAAATAGTTTTGACTTTGCTAATTGCATAACATAATATCATATTCCTTGCTTTGAAATCATACGTTTAGGTTTTTCTTAGTCAACATAAATACTAACTAACTGACAAGCTCTCATGAGCAACTGCTGTAAAGCTGTGTCCTGCTTGTTTCTCTCATGTAGTATCTGGGTCGGCACTGCTGACATGTTGTCAGAGGTGTCAACCCCCTATAGAGACACACATCATTATCATCACCATTTCCCACTGCCTCCCTCCCAATGTGCGTATCTCTGCTTGTCTTGCTTTGTCTCTGGCAGCATGATGCCCTCAGTTGATGGAATGGCAGTCCCAGTGCTGACTCATAACACTGGATGGGGGGGCTGGGATGGCAGCGCAGTAAGGCAAGGTGTCCTTGCACCTACCAACACCCTACTGTACACGGCGCTTCAAAAGAAAATGTTAATAAAACATGAAGGATTCTAACTTTAAAAACTGACCTAATTTCTGAAAACATTTCATAAACAATCAGGCCATGACTTAAAATAGATCATTTTTCTGTGAAAGAGACAGACGACTGTTGAAAGAAACAATAGACCCAGATGTTATTGCGGATGCTCTGTTTCCTTGAGTGGTGCTCCATCATCATGATGAATATGGGCTCCTCTTTGTCAATCATGTGCTTTAGTGGAGCAGGTATTTATTTCTTTGTTTTTTTTTCCATCTACTTGTCTCTCTCTCTCTCTCTCTGTGGCCTGGTGACTGATGAGCCCTGTCACACAGAGAAACACCAAGTCTGTAGCCACCAGAGATGACCGCCCAAGGCACTCATATATGAACACATGACAGAAAACCGAATGAAGGTACTTTGAAATACCAAAGGAAAAATAGCATCACATAAATCAACCAGAGTGTGTACAGTGTGTGTTACTGCGGATGAAATGAAAAGAATGTTAAAATAAATAGAAAAGTTAAATATTAAACTCTTTTTAATGATTACATTTGACTTCTTACCACTGATGCCTCATCCCTCAGCTCAAGGTATCTTCTAATCGAGAACCTGCCCAATACCAACGCTCAGTTTCCAATACTCACTGCACAGATTTTTTTGATTTTTATTTCAGGTCAGGATTCGACATCTTAACAATCTATCTAGACTGACTAAAGTAACCGACAGCAGAAAGCACATCTGGTCTGGGTCCCAAACTAGATGAGATGCATAATCTATCTAGCCTGTTATGGGTCTCCCTGAGTCTCCTACAAGTAGGATTTGGTCAGATAATAGAAGATAACCATTAAAATAGAAACTGTTACCAGCTTGGTTTATGTAAGATAAACTGGTAATGTTAAGATATAATAATCAATAATTAGATCAATAATTTGATGGATCTTGAGTATATTCGAATCATATTGCTCAGACCTTTGCGTTCTTTGGTATTGATAGCATGTCGTGGCACTAATCTATAAACTGAAGCCTTTTTCACAATGAGAAACACAGTCAATGTACTGATTTCTTGTTGCTGCTATTGTTAGATTGTATTTCATGGGTTTTCTCTTTCCAAACAACTTTTCTCTATCTCCCACACATCTGTCAGCACTCAGCAGCTCAGAGGACATGGTTTTAAACATCTGACAAACAGGTCTTGTTATCCATGTGCATTTTATTTTCTTGAACGCACTACATGTGCAAGTTGTCCACGGACTCGTGTAGTGTAGTGCCACAAGATGGATTCTTTTGCATTTAAATATGAGAGTGAAGTCAGTTGCAATGAGACATTATAATGCTATAATTGGTTAATCCGATTTCCTACAATCAAAGAACTACTTTACTTTTTTAGTATGACTTCACTACATTTCAGAGGCAAATATTGTACCTCTACTCCACTGACTATAGTAACTACAGCTACTGTGTAAAATCACATTAATAAAGCAAAATACACTATAATCAAAACCGATCCCTGGTGTAAAATTCACAAAGCTCTCAGCTGCATGTATTCCAATTATAATTATTACATTCAAAACTGAATCAACAAGCTCCACCATTACCAGCTGCAACATTAAAGTAATTCTCTCTATAAAGCACTTCTAGCACCATTTTGAATGCAGAACTTTACTTAGAGTGTTCCTAGACTGTGGTATTACTAGTTATTAGATAAAGATAGTAACATGTACTGTAAACTGACTACTTCTTAGGACACTGAGAAGCTGTATGAAGTGAAGGTAGTGTTCAGAGGAACAGTGATGGGCATTACCAGAGCAGGTTTGACGCCACACTTGCAACGATACTCGAGTTGAATGAAATATTTGTGACTTAAACATCTATCACTTCATACACCAGAGTGATATCTTGGTATTGATTCAGTTACTTGCTTTAACAATGTCCTGTGAGACTTCCAATCCAATGACTGTGAGAGTCATTGGATTGTCCTGTGACAAGACTCTACAAGAGGGAGACAGTTGTTGAATGCTTCTGCAAATGCGCCAGTGTGGATAGGGGAGAAAAAATAAGGGACAATACAAATCGATAGCACTTCAAAATGAGGAAGGTATGACGGAAAGCTCTAATCATAAAAGGGTGCAGCGGAAGTCATTGTGCTTTCAAAGGCTCAGGGAGGAACAATTAAAGGTAGATAAGCTATTCTCTCTGCTATCATTTCCCGCTGCCATTTCCCATGACAGACTTTTCAATAATACGGCGCCCCTGCATCGCACTCCTATCTGTTTAATGGTCAGCCCTCATGAGAATTCTTGAAAGATGTGTTCAGTTTTGGTTCCACACATTTCTCTGTGGCACATTTCTCTTTATCTCTTGTATTTTTTACAACAGTCTTCATCGTTCCCCTTCGAGCTCTCTCTCTCTCTCTCTCTCTCTCTCTCTCTCTCTCTCTCTCTCTTCCTAAATGTGAGTGCGCTGATTTGCTAATTAGCAAAGACAAAGCTAGCAGCATATGGTGATGATAATGAGATGAACAATGTTTGGAAAACAAGGCCATATATAAGGTGGAGGATCTGACACATTTCTTTGGAGCACACATACAGAATTGTTAACTGAATGTCATGCAGAAACCTTATACCTTAACAAATGAGATGTTGTAATTCGTGTACATGCTCACCAAATGAGTTTGCATGTTCTCACACCACTGAGTTTCCTTTGGGTGTTCCAGTTTCAAAGATATACAGGTTAGGTTAATTGGCAACTAAATAGCTTGTAGTTGTGAATGTGAGTGTGAATCCTCATCTGTCTCTGTGTGTCAGCCTTGTAACAGACTGGTGACCTGTTCAGCGTGTACCCCTCTCTCAGACCCACATGATGGATGCACACAAGTCCTTAAGGCAATATTTCCTGGGAAAATAAATGAATTCTTGTGCCAGGGAGATGCCTTTAAAATAGTAGAATAACTTTATCATATTGAACGTGCCTAGCACTCCCTGCAGCGTTGATGCTAATTCTCATTTCTTGGCTCTAAAATTTTGTGTTACATTTTTCAAACGTACAGTACAATACACCCACAAGTGACTTCCAGTAACCATAGTTTCAAATGTGTCCAAAGCCAGATGTTAACACTATATCTGTATGTTGGAAATATAAAATTTTCAATTCGACTGTCAGGTTTTTTACTGGGTTATTAAAGTTTGTATTCATGCTACTAGCAGAGATGTTTCAGTGATTTATTATATTCAGCTAATCATTTCAACTGTTTATCAGTTTAAATTATTTACTGGCCAACTAGTTTTCGCACATTGCAATGTGCCATGTTAACTGTGAGTGTGTATAAAGTATAGAGTTTTAATCAAATTGTAATTGTAAGTCCACAATCTTTCCACATATCTCCTAATAAGTGTAGCGACAGCCCCTATGGTACAAGTATCCTTGTTTGGGAATCACTTTGAAGCACTTTTTAAATCTGTCTGCTGTTTCCTTGACTTTGATAAACCTGGCACTCTCTCAAGGTGTAAGCATCAATGTTAAAATATTTTCTATCTGTGAACTATTTGGCCTTTAAACTTCAAACTTGCCTCCAACTGCTGACAGCGCCAGCAGGTATTAAGACCCATGAAGCCTCAGACATCTGTTCTCTAGGTTTACGTCTATCTAATGCTAGCAAACTTTCTTGTTTATTCATCATGAGGATCAGAAGAATTGTCTCCTCTGTGCCCACTATTCACGGGGGTCTGAGCTGTCTAGTAAAGGCTCCAAAAATGTTTTGCTTGCCCAAGTGTTCACATAAACTCCCTCAGCATGTGGCCTGCCAAACAAAGGGGATTTTACCTCTAGCTACTGGCTAAATTTTCTGAGGTCTGCGGATACATGGCAAGGCCTCTTCCTCCTCTGTGATCCTTGTGGTCCTCCATGCTGCATGACAGAGATATAGCATGATGGGGTGATGTCAAGACAGAAGTAGTGCTTCTTATGTACTGTAAACAGACATGAGGGCAAATAAAGAGGACGCTGTCGACTCCTGCCTCACACAGGCTCACACATAACCCGCTTACCGTTTTCGGTGTGACTAATTATGAATATGCAGAGAAACAGAGAGGACCCCACACACTCCTACTCACACACAGTAATGTGTGTACACTGTCGCATAAGGGTGAGTGATTTCTGCAAGTCAACAGAACTCTTTAGTAAATTGTTATTTGTAGTGCCAGGGAGCATTTAGTGTAAAACTTCAAAATATAACATGAATAGAAATAAAAATGTCACACAGATGTTTATTGTCACTCCCATTCTCACAAAACAATGCATGCAGCAGCTTTGGACAACTTCACATATCACATTTCACATCTCATTTTCAGGATCTATTTACACAGGTTTGCATCATCATGCAGACTTTTGTGTCAACATCTATTCAACGTTAAAATGTTTTGCTCGGTTATACCCAAAAATTACTCCGAAATTTGGCTTCATACCAAACTGGAGCAAGTTCTTAAACTAAAACGTGATGTGACAAAGATGTTAGGATGTGACCTAGAACAAGCTCAGTGGAGGCAAGAAGACACGTGAAGAATAAGTGGTGAGAGATGAACAGGCAGACCGACAGAGCAGCAGGCAGCATAACATAGGTTGCATAACAATGACTTTTTCAGTACAGTACAGCCGGCCTGCCTGTTGATATGTGGGCGTGGGTGACTGTGGGACAATGTGAACTTGCCGTGTGCTGCAGAGAAAATACTACACGAGAGAATACTGTTGCCATGACAAGAGAAACTAAGACAGAGATGGAAAAGGTTGAGTAATGATACTAAGGCAGTTTTGCACATGATGAAGGGTTCATCCATTTGCAGCGTGAGAAGACACAGGTAATAATAGATGAGTCAGCTGCTTACAATTTTCAATACAGAATTAAACAAACAGTGAAATTACACTGTAGAGCCAGTAGCAATGGAGACAGGCCAAGCATGAGATAAAAGCACTCCTACATACATGTGCTCATTTAATTTTCTCTTGCACACACACGACTATACTGTACACATCAAGGGACAGTTGAATGTGTTGTCTATCCTATTTCCACATCTTTGTGTGTAGAAGAACAGAATATGTTGTGGGGGACATGAAAAAAGCACAGATATCGTTTCAGCCCCGCGAGAACAGCCTCACGGCTCCACGCTGAATGTCTGGCTTCCCACGGGTGAGAAGACTCAGCTTTGAAATCAGTCTGTGTTTTGGTGCTGCATGAATCTGCCTCTGCAGTGCTATGTAGTGCACACTCGTGCTGTGCCTCGCTGTCTGCACTGTCTGTTACCTGGCGGTCATAAGCTCATCATCCACACACTGTCTCATCAGTGCAGTCACACTTACAGTAATCCTGACATTTCTGAGCCTTTGCCCTGCAGCGTGAATTCATGTAAATGTCTTCTTCTTTAACGTAAAAAAAATGATTTTCCAACAGTGGCATACATCACATCTCAGACTAAATGCACGGTCAAACCAATTGCTGATTTAATAAATGCCCAGTTTCCTGGTATCATAGCCATGATGCAAGCAGACGTTGGTGTGAGTGATTCTTTGGAGAAAGCGCACAGAAGAAGTCCTTCAATTAGTCTGCAGTAGGCGTCCATCTTGTCAAGCTCACAGATGTTGAAGGAAAATCATAATAACTGACCTTTAGAAATCTTCTGACAGCCATTCAACTGTCTGAGCAGTGGAAAATGCTCAACTATGAAAACAATACCTGGATAATAAGTCAGAGCTCCATAGTCAGAATAACAGACATTCACGTTGATGTATCTGTGCTACCCTTGCTTCTTATTTTAACACGGTTTATTTAGTTGCACAGAACAGTTACTCTGAAACAGTAAAATCTACAGCAAAGTTACAGTTGGAAGAAATGTCATCTGGTTAATTAAAGCTACTTAGAAAAAGTTCAAACTGTTTTGGTAAAGTTATAAAATTGACAATATACATCCATTTTCTGAACCACTTAGTCCCAGCAGGGGTCACAGGTGTGCTGGAGCCTATCCCAGCTGTCATACGGGTGAGAGGCAGGGTACACCCTGGACAGGTCGCCAGTCTATCGCAGGGCCACATATAGACAAACAACCATTCACACTCTCACCTACAGGCAATTTAGAGTCCCCAGTTAACCTGACTTCATGTCTTTGGACTGTGGGAGGAAGCCGGAGTGTCCGGAGAGAACCCACGCACGGGGAGAACATGCAAACTCCACACAGAAAGACCCTGGGAATTGAACCCAGGACCTTCTTCCTGTGACAGTGCTAACCACTGCACCACCGTGCCGCCCGACAATATACTTGCTGCATCACTGAAATGAAGAATGAAATATACTTTGTTTTCCATGTTTATATTGCTAGAAAAACTAGAAAACTTACAGGATGTCATTTTAAAATCAGCATTAGATAATAAACCAATAATTTGTGACTTTAAAAAAAAAAAAACGGCTCTGCTTTGACTTAGAAAATAAACATAATTCATCTCCTGTATAAAGGTGCATATGCATAAAATGCTGCAGGTTTCAAGACTAAATTACAGCATGTAATTTTTACTTTTATTAGGATAGACTGAAATTTGTTTCTAAAAGCACTGAGAGACTCCAAAGTGCAGATTATATGAATTTCATTGGAAATTCAAAAGGCTTTCTGAACCTTCATTTGTTAAAGGGATGTTATAGAGATTAATATTTAGTTTTAATATTCTTGATTGTGATATACATGTAGGTTTGCACAGTGTTTTTAACTGATCCATCATATCTCCTACACAAGGCAGTGGTAATAGTTGCTGTACTCCAGGTTATGTAATTATTGATCTAAAAGACTGTCCAGTAGGTTTTAAAGTTTGGCATAATAATATTTTGACAGAAACTTTTTCCAGCATACTGAGTTTTGAGCAGTGTCATTTTGCCAATTTGAAGACAGCCACTGACTTTGTTGACCTCCTGACCTTTCACCCAGCACACAGGCAACTGTTACCCAGTACAGCTTAGTTTTACTGCTTTAATTAGTGGGAGAGCTGTGTAAGCAGCTTCCCACTATTGTTATCCTTTTTTTTTTTTTTTTGATTAATGGGAGAGTTGTGGAAC
>OMLM01014382.1:26806-44128 GCA_900302695.1 Helostoma temminkii
GGAGAGTTGTGGAACACTTATGTTATCCTGTTCTTTATTATTATTATTTCACCATATTTTCAGTTATTAACTAGACGATTTGTCGTAAAAACGCTGCTCTCAACTTTTTCCCCTTATATCAGCTTCTTCATGTTTCTTATATTTTTTGAGTTTTGGCAGTTTTAGTTTTGGGTCATTTTTGGTCAGTTTTCATCTTCTCCACAGTTTTCAATGATGGGAATTTTGGTCAGCTAGAGTTCATGATGTCACTCCCACTCTAACGTCTCCTCCTCAACTTTTATCAGGTTTTTGTGTGTTCTTTCTTCTTTCCTCAGTTAACTTTCATCTCTTATAAACACATTATACCTAAAAGTCTAGTTTTCTGGAGCAAAGCATGAGTGTCTGTCCCCTTTAAAAATACTTTTATATCCAATTTGTTTGTATTTTGAAAATTTGGGCCCTTGTATGTGGTTGTGTCTAAAAAGTCAACCGCTGTGAGGCTACTGGTTGACTTTAATTTAGCGGAGGCATTGTGGTTGAAAAATTCCTCGAAATCCTACTTTGAGTGTGTCCACACACCACAGATATCATCAAGATATCTGTAATAGTGCAACAGTGGGTGAGTTGAAGTTTTTCACTAGAACCATAACATTCTTTTTTCCCTTTCCAGAATTAAATTAACATTTTCAAAATAGTTAAATATTTAACACTTTGTCAAAGTTCCCTTTTTTTAACTGACAAAAGTGTTAAAGAAACATTAAGAGAGATTCAAAGAAAACAACACTGTTCAGAGTTACATGTTTTACTATTAGAGAAATGGTAGTGTCACTCTGTACGGTGTCGACCTGTCTACCTTGAAAATGTGTTAAATAAAATCCAACACACAACATGATTTCCATAACAACTTTTATTTATTTAGCTTGTTTTTGCTCTTTTCTTCATTGCAGTTCATTGTACAGTTGTAAAATCTTTTGAAAAGATTACAAAAGAAAGTATAATATACAAACTTTCATCTGCAACAATGTAAGAACTATACTGTAAGTAAGAACTATAATATTATCAAAAGGGTTTATACAATTTAACCTCAGACATTTTAATAATACACTTTTCCTCAGTTGGTAGTACACTGAATGCATAATGATGCTAATCAAAATTCTCAAGTAAATCGCAATAGATAACATCTCTTGTGATGTTCAAACAAAAGTATGTCACTTATTTGAAAATAACTGGCACTAAAAAACAGGCAAATTGTTTTCCATTGCAGTGCAAATTAGGAGTCGGCTTATGAATCAACTTTAACCAAACAGAACATCCTGAGTTGAATAGAAAAACATATGATGGACAATGAAGAATACATTATGTCTTATAATTATAATATTATTAAAAAATGTTATACAATCAGTCATTTAATAACACACCTTCCTTTTGATTATTATATGACCACATAAACTAACATAGGCTAAACTCAAGTATTTACACAACATATGACATCAGGCTTGTTAATTCATCAGATTCTATTATATAACACTCTAAACCGTATCTTCATCATTGAAGGGAGGAATCTAATCAAACCTAACTGAGTCACAACTAATAATATCCCTGGGTTCAGGTCCTTTGATTAACCTGAACCCGGGGATATTATTGATGGTGCACCTAAAATGTTTTTGGGCAAAACATCTGTTTTGCTTTGGGCCCATAATGTTTTTGCAAGTGTTTGGAGCGCTGGTGGAATGTTGTTGACATCTATTGTAAATGTGCTTGTCAGTTGTGTAGCCTGCACTGTGCATGTAACTAAAGCTACTGATGTTAAAGAACTTTGAAAAACATCACTTCGAGCGCTGTATCGTGAGGCTGTGCACCTGGGATGAGTAGATGCAAGTGTGGTGGACATGTCACTGCGTTCGGGGAGAGTGTTCCCCATAATCCAGAAATGTACTTATGTTTTTGATAGGTAATGCACATGTCCCAAAGCTCATTGCAGGTAGGTCCGGGTAATGAGCTGCCAAGTGTCTTCGGTACTCCGACCGACGTGTGAAGGGAAGCTTGTCAGAGAATTTGAAGGCCATTTTGTGATGGTAAAATGCCACCTGCTTCCAAAGACCCTGGTTTTCTGTGGATAGGACACAGTCTGCTACACAAGTGCTAATGTGAATTTGTGAAAGAGAGAAAGGTATACACAGTGCATTTTATTTCATATCTTTTGACAGGACCTTATGTGATGGTGCAGACAGTGATGTTTGGACTCCCTGTGATGAGTACTTGGTTTTTGTTCCAGCCTAAAGCTACAGTTACTTTTTTACCCATCATTTTTTAAGTTACAGTTAAACGAAGAGCTCAACAGTCTCACCCTTTATTATTAGGGTGAGAACTTTATCATTTATTATTATTTTATTATTTCTATTTTTATATTATTATTGTGCCTGTTTTTTGGTGGTTAATTAGTCTTCAACGCCATTAGGGTGAAGAGAATGTTCTTGCGTAGTTTGAAGTGACGCATTTTTGGTACACTTGGATTTTTGTCTATGTCAAAAGAAACCCGAACCAAGGAGAAACTGCAACAAGTTTACAAGCTCATCTGCTGATTCGGACCAAAGCAAATGCACTAAGGTGTGAAAACACAATTTTGGTAATTGTACTTACCCACTATCATGAATTCCCTTCAAAATAAAAGCATACAGTAGATGTTTAAAGATTCTCTTAAAGGCTCTTAATTTAGTTTTTGCTGTCATTCATCTCTTATCCTTTCGTGGGATTTTTGTTCTTCATTTAGTCATTTATTGCTTTTGTTCTAATATTTACTTCTTAATTTGTTCTATTTCTCAGGATGTCTGCTGTATTTCTGTTTGTCAACTTTTCCTTTTTATCATCCTTTTCACTTTCTTGCTTTCTTGTCAGCTTTTTACAAATTTTTCGTCTTTTTCTGCATTTTCTAGTTTTTATTCCTTTATTTTTTTTTTGCATCTTTAGATGTGATCTTGAAATAACTTCTCATCGGTCAGCAGCTTGTAAGTGGTCAGAGTCTCTTCCTGTCAATCACAGCTCTCTCTGTAATTCCTTCAGAAATTGATAGGCCTTATGGTTATTGTTTACTGTGGCCAAACGTCCTTTCAAAATAAAAGCATAACAAATTCAAAAGTCTGCTAATGACTATTATGATTAATGAGTAAGACCTTTGTTATTTTACTTACATATTTCTGCTAGTTCTCGTCAAAATAAAACTATGCAATTATGTCTTAATAGTTAAAATAGTAAATTTAACTATTGAGCAGTCTGCTTATGCATGATTGATTGTGATTTGTTAATAACACTGTTTGACAGTTCCGTAATTACCCACGTGTACTTCATCTGTGTCCTTTCAAAATACAAACATGTTGACGTTGCTAAAAAAGCAAAATTACTTAACTCTGCTCATACCTGGTTAATTATGAGTAGCGTGTTTGGTAATTACCTACTTATAACCATTTTTTCTTTGCTTGGTCATCTATTGCTTTACACATCATCTTTTTTCATCAACTTTCTCCCTTTATCAATATTCTGAAATTGTTTTTTTTTAACTTCTCCTCGTCATCTTTCTTAGTCAACTTCATTTTTTTGTCACTCTTTAGATTTTTCACTCAGTGTTTTCTCTTTGTCAGCTTGTTGTGTTTGTCAGCTTTTTTTATCTTTTCATCTTTTTACTCCTTGTGAACTTTTCTTTTATATTCTACTTTTAGGCAACACATTGAAATAATCGGTCAACAGCTGTAAGCGATGAGCGTCTCTTCCTCAGCTCTCCCACATAATTTCTTCAGAAATTGCATCATCTAGTTTAATATATTACTCTGTATAGTATATTATAATTTCAGTAAAATGGTGTAATTGTACATACATATACATACATACATACATATTTATTGTTATTCTGTTGTCAGACCTGTTTATGTGTGTCAGTTAATTTTAATATATGAATATCCAGCAGTGAGTTTGTAACTACAACCACTAATTTCCCACTTTAATCCAATTTCTATTCATTTATTTGTATTTTACGCTTCTTGTGATTTGGGTGAAACATTGCATCTGCAGACATTAAAGCTGTCTGGCACTGTCGTGATCTGTGTGCTTTGCTTCAGCTTGGTGAGGCACTGTGACCACACTGGCAGCCTCTCACTGCATCATGCTGATGGGCATTCTGTTGACAGCTGTCACTCAGCCTGTTGACCGGGGTCATAGTGTCGCCCAGGGTACTGTTTTTGTTTTCACTCTGAACTCTTTAGTGTGAGTGTGATGTTTTTCATTTAGGTCTCAGGTAGGAGAACCTTTTACTTAGATGGATCTTGGATGAGATAAATGTAGGATAGTAGGATGGTAAGACTGCTTGAGGCGAGGTGGGCATTTATTCATACTCTAGCTATAATTTTTATGTTCTTTTCTGCACTTGTCAAGCTGCTGAGTGTATTTCTATGCAGCTAAAATATTAATAGTAAAAAAAATAGTATATTTGACAAGACAAATAGAAATTCAGCACTTCAACTTTTGTGTTGTAATAAACTGCAGAAAACATTCTTCACAAAACAGTTTTAAAGCGTGTCCTAAAACACCACATGTTGTAACCACAAGCCCAAAACTTTGTATGAATTAACTAAAAACAAATCCAACTTTTTTTTTAACAGGTGCTGGGAAAAGTGGGGCATTAAGGGCAAAATCTGAACCAACACATTGTTTTTATGTCTTGTATTATGTTGTTGATTTGTTAGCTGTGAACAGAGCCACGCTAGCCATTTCTATCCAATGTTAAGCTAAACTTATCCTTGTCTTTCCAGTTTGTTGCTGTTGCCTGCATGAACATACACCACAAGTCTTTTCCTTTTCACCCAGCAGCATATGTTATCTTATCAGCCGATCTTGTCCCTTATTCTTTCTTTTAAACAATCTCGTCTCTTGCTCTTTATAACTGCCTCTTCTCTGTCTGTCCTCTGTCAGTCAATATGTGCTTGAGTCAATGCCAGGGCTAAGTGATTAATTAGTAACAACACAAGATGCTTTGCCTTGACAGTGGAGCTGTGCAAGTTTTAGGCACCATACTGTAGCTCAACAATGCACTGCTGAGATGCAAAAGAGAGAAAATGGTGGAGGAAATCAATATTGTCAAGTTCCCTGTCTGTTTGTTGTGGAACAACAAAATGCCATCTGTATTAGCATCTTTAAGAAGGCAGAAAGGGAAGAAGTTTGTATCTAAAGACTTCTAAAAAAGACATCAAAAAACAATGTTGAAACTGAATTTCTTACTATCCGACTTTCTTTCTTTCTTCTGTTTTCTGCATTAATTATTGTGTATAGCTCTCTCTGTGCTTCACACACTTCCTTTTTTTGTCTGCCATTTCACTTTCTCCTCTTACTCTCTGTCTCTTAACTTTTGTTCTCAAATGATCTGTGGCAGTATTAGGGCTTTTAACAGAATGTATTCACTTAGCAAGGATATAGCACCATTGCTTTCAGTAACAGGAATTTGCTATTATCCGTCAAGCTCGGCACAACAAGAGAACAATGCTAAAGAGAGTGTCCGCTGCATTCCCACACATGCATATCTTAACATTCAGCTGTGCTTTAAAGTCAGACACTGCAGTTCTGCTATTCCCCATCGCTCGTGTACAAATTGCCACCTTTCATTTCCATTTCTACATTCGTACATGCATTATTCCAATGTATTTCATTACATTTTCAGCATTTTCCAGTGGCAGTGCAGCTTTAGGTGTTGCTTTGTAATGTGTTGAAGAAGGCAAATCCATTGAGTAATCAATTATTGCAGTTGTTGGGAAGCCCAACGTTTTGTTCAGTGGCAACTGGACTTGTTTCACCTTCCATCTAGAAGGTTTCATCAGTTACAGTGGGGAAGGTAACTTTATAATGTGCTGGGGTGTGGAGGACTCATTGTCTGCTAGTCCTAATCAGGACAGTGCACTTCTCGTTAATCGCATTTTTACTTATGATTTACTGTGGTTTAGAGCCAACAACTCTCATGTTAACTGTAAATATATTTCAGTTAACAACAGAGTGCTTCGAAACTAGACAGTTTCGAAGTTGCAAAGTGAGCAAGTCAAAACAGCAACAGTTAAAAAGTGGCAAATACACTAAACCAGAAAGAGGTAAAAGTAAAAACTGAGAAGTTAAATTAAAATATACACTAGTAGTTGGCCAAAAGTATTGGATAAGCTGAAAGAGTATATTTTGATACATTCTTTGTCATTTTCTCTACAACAAAGAAGTTATAAAGAGAACAAATGTGAAAATCCCATTCAGAAAATTACAATCAATGTAATTTGATAGTTAATTTTATTTAAAACCTGTCCAACTTTAGACCAATAAATCAAATGACAAAAAGTGTGTAATCTGGGGTCTGGGTATTTCAGCTATAATACTGATACAAAGGCACCGGGTTCTGTGGTAAAATTGTACAATCTCATGTAATAGGCAGCAGATGCAACTAATCAGTGTACATGTACAGACTCTGGATCAGGTCCAATTGTGCATTTGGTAGCATGACATACAACAAGCTGCAGCTGCAGAGCGATAGGAAGAGCTCATCTGTTGAGGGTACTGAAATGAATGGAAGTTCCTACGTCCTTGCAGCAACAGGATTTATGAAACAGCAGATTAGACAATATAAAAAATGTTGTTGGAAAAATGGATGTTGGAAAATGTGAATAAGTGATATTCCTGTCAAGATGCCCTTTAGAAAATAATTTGACCAACAAGTGTTTTTCTGGAGCTGCTCCACTGACAAAAAGGGAGTTTTAACTGTCAGAACACCCAGCCTCCCTCAATCTCACTGTAAGCTTGTCCTTTCATATGTCCTTGTCCACAGAGGGTGGTCAGATCAACAACAACGTGGGACCTGCCACAAATATGGGCCAACAGCACCCCTACCCTGCCCTCAGCCAGCTGGCTCATGTCTACGAACAACAACAACAACAACAGCATCAGCAACAACAGCAGCAGCAAAACAAGGATCTCAACAAATACGCTTCCCTGAAGGCTGTGGGTGAGTGCCTGTCAAATCTTTGTTATCATATCATTTTTAAGTTTTAAGATGAACCAAAAACACTTATACAGTTTGAGACAGGAAGTATACTTGATGTTGAGCTATTGGTTATAAAAAACGGGTGTTGAATTTACCAGCTGTTGCTGCTGGCTCTGACTGTAGCAGTGTTTGGAGTGGGTGCATCATCATGACAATGAATCTTGGGACTTCCCCGGTTTGTGTTGTTGTGGAGTCACAATATGATGCATCCTGAGTTGGCAGTGACAACGTCTTGATTTTTGGAGAAGCAGAACGGGGGCTGTAATTTATCCATCACTTGTTTGCTAAAAATAGTCTCCTAACGGAATAAAAGTATTGGAGTGGGAGAGTGGGCGGGGTTAAAGTACTGATCAAAATACTGACATGATGGCGCTACTATATTAATGTAGTTATAAAAACTTTATTGTTGGCGTCTGCACATGGCCAAATGCACTTTGATAATCCATGGCACGCACATATACCTTTTTGTGTTACTTACGTAGCTATACATGTTGTATAATTTTACATATATACTAAATTACAAAAGCAAAAATATAAATTACATACTGATAATTTACATCAACTCTACCAGTCTGACAGGCTGATTTGACAGGCAATACTGATTGCATTACCAACCTGGACACAGGTTAAAACATAAACAGCCTGCTAAGCAAACTTAACAGCTTAATGCATGCCACCAAATCCAATGAGCTCAGTAGCCGGTGCAGCATATTAGAATTTGGCAGCTGCATCACTATTAAATAGCCTGAATTCATTTAAGATTGAGTCGTGAATTTTTCAGTCTGTCTTGTCAGGTTGTTTGTGTTAGACAGGTGCAGAGCCCTGCCTTCATTCGATTCAGAATTCATCCTTCTCGTGCCAGATATTTCCTACAAACACATAACTATATCTGTGTAAAACACTGCAAGATGTAATTTGTCTGCATTTGTGCCCTTCATTAGAAGACTACTAGCCAGTGCCTGTCTTTGAAAAACCTTTTCCTGCATGTAAAACAACACAGTAGTTTACAAATGTAGATATTGCACGTGTGCTGCTTTGACTCTTCTGCACACACATAAGTAACAGAGTAATAGACTATCTTGTTTGTTTATGCTGAATACTGCTTTGTGCCCCGGAAGCAAGAAGGTGGTTTGTAATTGCAGCAGTGGTTTATGTAACTGTCATTACAATGGAAACCATGGAAACGAAATAATAGTAATAAATGATAAGTGGACACATTGTGGCTTAGCTGGGAGAAAGGAACCCTAAAAAGAACAAATAAAATTGTGATTAACACTGTCATCCTGAGTCCTGGACCTTTGCATGTTCATTGTTTGGTGGTGTATTTTTATGACTCCCAGATAACTAGCCAAATATAGACATCTGACAATGACTGATATTTTCAGCACAGCTGTGTTTGATTTCAGAAAATTGTTAATTTATCTAAAATGCGCACGGAAGACATCTTGGCATCAGTCTCACAGGATCAGAGAACAAAGGGATTCTTCCATAGCTCAACATTTTCAACTAATGTTCAGTAAGGAGAAGAGAAAGACAGGCAGAGATGCCAATTTCTCATCTGACAGGAGCCTCAATCGATCTGAGCATAGTACAGCTATAAGACATGCCGCAATTTGAGACAGGGATCCAACCCTGCTGCTTCTTAACTTGACAGTCACTAGCCTATCAACACTCTCTAATGATAGGCAATTGCTTTTCTTTTATCTCACATAGATGCAGCATGCTCTGGATGTCATTTGGGAAAATTGTAGGAAATCTCTAACTGTAGGGAAATATAAGACTGATTCAAGCAAATCATGTTCTGGCATAATCTCTGAATTGTTTTATGTATTAAAACTGGGTCTATGTAAAATGTACTCAATGTAATAACTGTAAAAAGATTCTGTACTGGAAAAAAATAATACGTTTGTTTATCATTGTATTTCCAAACACAAAAAACAATCTAGTTAAAAATATATATATTTAAAATAAACTACTGAAAATAGAAAATGAAAATAATAAAAAATACGCAAATATCCCATTTGAAAATAATATGTGCAGGACTGGTTATATTCAACCCGTCCTCAACCCAGAATGTCACGTAAAAAGACACCTTCCCCGACGTTCAAGTCTGATGCTTTGTCATGCCCTTTGGTGTATGATAATGGATGCTAAGGTAGCCTTTAGCTTCATTGAGATGCACATAATGTCCCATTGACTTTAATATTAATCTATTCACGGTTCATTTTATTACCCATAACAGTTGCTCTGTAATACTGGACACATTGAGCTTTAAAATTCCCAGAGAGGAGGACAGATGAGATCTTTCTGCACAAGTAGCACAATCACTGGGAAAACCTGTAATGTGGAAGTGATTCCCCTGCTGTAAACTCCACTTTCAAGGTTTTCTTCTACTGATGTCACTAATGTTCCTTTACAGAAAAACAGGACGTTTTTTGATAATTTTATTGTGCGGTAGATTTATATGATGGACAGCAGTTTTAATAATTTTATCATAATTTCTGAAAAACTTTTTGTCAGTTTTAGAAACAGATTCAACATTTCATGTTCCTTTATGAGAAATCTATTGTTTTCTGTTCGTTTTTAAATAGAAAGGTGGCACTGTGACAGAAAGGGCAGTGCTGTGGGTGTGTTTGGCTTTTGATTGATCTTGCAGTACTCAATCCAGTTTTTTATTAGTTTTTCTTAGGTTGTTTTAGAGTCTAAAGCACTTGGTTAAGGTTAGAGTAAGATTGGTGTGTGGCTCAGTGGAGAAAAGAAATGTAGTTTATGGGGTTAACAGTGTTTACGCAATTTGATAAACCATGAATAAAACCACAATCCTTTTCTAACCTTAAACAAATGAATTTGTTGCCTTAACCACACATGGAAAACTCAGTGAGGTACATGGTCTTGTGCACTATCCATTAATAAATGTAGCTCATTAAAACTGAGTTGCACCAGTGTTTGCCACAAACATACTTGTCTTTGCAGTTTAGTTGCATGATAATCCATTTTTTTGCAAAATTGTGCAAACTTGTGCAAATACATGTAGATTTAAAAGCTATTAGATTAATTGAAAAGTCATATGTATCATTCTGTACAGTGACTGTCATATCACATAAGGTTGAGGGAAAATGCGAAATGACATGAACTCTACTTCATGAATATTTCCAACACTCGCAGCTCACACAACAACAATCCCAACACCACCAAACATTCAAAGTCTGATCAGCCAAGTATCCATAGTATGTTTCACTGTAAAGACGTGCACTAAGTCCACTCCACTGCTGTAAAGATAACATAATGATAACACAGTAATGAGCAGCAATTTTATTATTCTGTTTCCCCTCACTTACTCAAGTAGACCAACTTTTAGTTTTTATAAAGGGCAGTAAAGTACACTTTGATTTGCAGAAGACTCTAACGTGCTTTCCAATAAATGCATTTTCATCTTCAGCTGTGAACTCCCACACACTTTTCTCTGGTATTTTCTGTTTGACAATGACCTTCATAAAGACCATCTAGCTAAATAACTGCCACTTATGTTTTATAGCACATTTTAGTGGACTAAAAACATGAGTAAACACAGTGGAGTAAGAAACAAATACACCCCTTTACACCCTGAAGCTGTGACACCAAGAAAATTGTGAAATTTAAATTATCCAACCTTAATAAAAATACAGAACATTTCTTGGTAGGGGGGAGCTGTTTAAAATTCACCATCTGTTGTTGTGTTGTTTACATAAACAATGACTGTTTGTCTTTTCATGCACAACAATCCAACAGTAATGTAAACAAAAATGTCCACACTGATTGATTATTATTATGATGAGAACACAAATGGTTAAAAGTATTGTGTAATGTGCAAAAATACCAATATGGTTCATGTACAGTGATGTAAATTTCTACATTTGGGTTGCACAGAGCTTTCTTTCCCCACTTCCCATCTTTTCTTCTTCCTCCCTTCATCACCTACTTCATGTGTTTCCCTTCAGCTTTTCTTTTTCGCTTCTTTTGTCTGTCTCTTACAGACTGTGTCATTTTCCCTCTCTCCTTCAAGTCATCAAACTGCATATCACTCCTCAAAGAGTCATTGGGAAGCTAATCTCGATCCTTTCCTATAGCGGCTCATATTTGATTCCATTTCTGTAATTGAAGGAAGGCCTCCACACCTCACGGGCTCACACTTGACTGACAGATTTCCATTCCACAAGTGGTATTCAAAGAGGCACCTATGAAATGATTGGAAACCTGTCCATATATACAGCACAGGAGCCTGTGATTCCAGCAGGCAATCTGCCATTACTGTTAGTCCAAAGAAGGGTACGTCACTCACAAGATATGAACAATGTGTGTGTGAGTAAGAGATTCAAATAGAAAAGCAGAGCGAAAAGGAATAAATAACGGCAAAAAAGAAAATGAAAGTGGTGGCTTTTTCTAAAGTCACCTTTGTGCGAGCAACACTAATCTTGGGCAACATAAATGGACTCTGCTTTTCTTTCTTTCTTTCTGTCTCCTCTTCTACACAGTGCAGTGTTTTTACTGCCTGTTGACCCCAAGAGAAATCGAATTAAGTCTAAAATCAACACCATTTCCTCAACAATCCCCAACTGTCTTTTTTTACTTTTCTTTAATTGTCTCTGCCACTTTCCCAATGGTCTACCATCCAGCTGATAAGCCTCACTTCTGCCAATCAATATCCCCACTGTCCCCCATGTGCTTCTATATAAGGTCACTTTATCGAATTCTATCTGCAACCAAGGCAAAAAGCAACTAATGAAGGTCCCTGGATGCAGACTTGTAACTGAACCCAAAGGAGGATATGTACTTCAACAAGTACAAATGATCAATTAATCCCACGTCTGAGGCAAATCTACTATGTTACATATACCGAATGCTAGAATCCATTTTCCCCCAATGCCTGTTAATATGTTGCACGTAAACTTGCAGTAACTGGGGATTGAATTGCTTAGATTTTTTATTAGTTTTTATTTGTTTGATTTGTTTTCCCACCTGCTCCTACATCTTCCTTTAGGCTTTAGGTTTCCACACATTCTGCCTGCTGCAGTAGTATTCTTGCAATGTTTTGTATGCAGGACATAGCAAAACATTCTTATTAAAATGCAAAGTTTTGTAGATTATAACTATACTGTATATCCTCACAACCTTAGGTGTGATATGATCTTCTATAATCTTCTTTGCATGCAAATAAGTTTCAGAAATACCTCACATAGGAAGAGATCTTCAGCTTTATTTGTGTATTGATTTGCAAAATGGCCAAAGGATATCAAGGTATCTTTTTACTAAAACCAAATCTCATGATAGTGACCAAAATGGATAAGTGACCAGAAAACATTTTCAATCCTACAGCAGAGCAACTCTACTTAGGTAGCTAAAACATTTTTGACAATGATATGTCACATTCTCTAGCATTTCATACCAGAGCACAAACAGTTTGCACTGATCTCTAATGGTCAATTTTATGTGCTACAATTTCCAATAGTTCTTTTTTCCTGACATTACTGTGTTTGCAGAGTGGAGATAGTAGCTGATTACATCTCACATCGTGTACTAGCATTGTGTATGTCTATATTTGACCATACATTTAGTCAGTTGTAAAAAGTTTACTCTCCAAAGTGAAAAATCCTCAGAACACCATTCTCATAAGACAATAAACCCAGTCTAATGGATGTTTGTGGTAGCATTTTAGCATTGTGGCACAGAAATCTACCCACTAATAGTAATAAATCTCAGTATCTCATAATTTAAAATGTAAGGACACATTCTGAAAGTTTCATTAGGAAGTTTTGAAATGAATATGACCTTGGCAGTAGACAATCCGATTGGCTAATTAAAAGCCAACTGACATACTAGTCTAACCTTTAGGACTTGCAAAAAAGCAGGACTTGATTTTTCTCCTGATGCATAATGTGTGTTAGTCTCTGTGGGATGCTGGCCTTTCTCAGGCAGAGGCATGCAGAGCTCACACTGTGTAACAGTGGTGTTTTCCATTTCCACTCACGTATGCCGTTGGATGTGCGCACTGTTGAGCTGACTGCTACCGGATTGATTCACCTGTCGCCTGAGCAAGTTTGATCCCCAGGGGCGGTCTAGCAGGGATTCAGCAGGTGACACGCTGCTCTCCCTTCACTCCCACTCTCATCCACATCCCCCTCTCCTACCCCTCTACAGGGCCGCTCTCACACCTTCCCCCCCAGTCATACAGCAATAAACTAGATTTATAGCTACAGCGACAAAGCAAACTCGCAGAGTGTGTTAACTTTATCTTCAAGGACGTGGCGGCAACAAGGGCTAAAGAGTAATGACTGTGAACGTGAATCTGGCGGGAAAATAAAGGTTACATTTTGCAGTGATAAGATATACTGTAACTTGGTGACAGACAAAGAGAGGAATAAATGTGATGCATTAAATCTGACTGTTCCAATACCAAACATGCACACACACATATGAAATGCTTACACCAACACATAGAGCACAATGAAGCTGATGCTTCTGTGTGAGTTTAAAAAGCACACACATGCATTTGTATTTATATAGTACATATGTATGTATTTTCATCATACTCTTCATACTGTAATTTAGCCAACAAGAGACTGGCTAGCTTGTTTACAGAATGAGCTTCTGTACATTAGCTTCTGTACTTTTCTTTAACGCACTTGTTGTTTAAATACAAAAAAATTAATTCAATGCATAAATATTCACATCAAATGTTAAATCAACGTTTATTAAGCGTTGGCCTGGTGCTCATCCTATTGAACAGAAGAATTTAAAGAGTTTCCCTGGTGCAGGAACTGTAGCTGTAACATGAACCTGCTTCAGAATGTCTGTGGGACAGTTTGAGGAGTTGAGGAAGCAATTTCAGGGAGCAGATAGATTCAGAACAGCACCTGGCTATGTGTCTGAGGTAAAATATGATCTGGACACTTCTTTGATAAATGCATCAGTGGCTTTAGCTCATGTTCACAGGTGCACATTTGATAATAGCTGCAACTTGTCATAACAAAGCTCTTCAGTTGTCATTTCCTATACATTGTACTTGTGCTGTCTTTGTGGTTTTATGCAGTTTTTTACAAAGTGCAGAGTTAACTGATACAAAATTGATCAGAATGTCTGCTGTGTTGAGTGACATTTCAACAAGCTGTACTGTGATTGGTGAGAAATCACCAATGGTGAGACCAATCACCAATCACAGGAAAAAATGAATGCCACTAATGTGAAATAGCTTGTGGTTCGAAAAATACATTATTGGAAATATGGCAACCCAAGTGCAATCATATGCTGTACAAACCCTGTTCAATCCATGCTGAATGACCACTTCAGTCATGACCTGTTTTGTACAATTTTTAAGCAGATCCTAAAATGCCAAATGCTGCATAGACATTACTGTACGCTGCCCTTTTCCTCCCTAGAAAGAGCAATACACTACATCTCTTTATTATACTGTACACCAAAAGGAGAAACATGGTTTGGAATAATGACCACCACAGTACACGTGTAAAAGCCTCACATCTTTCTACCAGATATTCTTCCTTCTTTTATCATAGTGAACACCTTCCCACCACACTGAAATGAGATGCTTTCTTGGCTTTGAAAGGAGGAAGAGGCGAGGTGAGGGAGACATTCTGGGCTTTTCTTTTGATTTCACTCCTCCAGTGGTACAACAGGCCATTTATATGCAGGCGTTTACAGTAGCCCTGAAACCTTGGTTGGTCAGTTTGATGAAGGAAGGCTGACTAACAAAGTTAAAGTATATAGGTTTTGTTATACAACCTTTTCATATTATGTGAGTGAAAAGAGATAGGATGTTTTTTATCCAAACTTCTGCCTGACTGTGTGTGTGTGGGTCTGTGTGTGTTTGCGCTTTCATGTGCATGTGTTCATTTGCAGCTGATGTGCCCAATGCTGAAGGTGTTTTTTAGTAATTTTATGACTCACTTTGTGTAATTGTTTTATTTCTTTGTATTCCACAGCAGCAAAAACAGATGAGTTGAGAATATTGTTTTTGTGACAGTCTAAAAAGAGCAAACAGCCAAACAAAAAGGAGAAAATTTATTTAGATCTCAAAATTTACCACTCTGCTTCAGCTGTGCTCTTTAGAATCTCTTTCATGTCCACCAAACATTTTTATTAGCTCTCTGTCTTCTCTCTCTCTCTCTTTTGTTAGCTGCTAAATACAACGGTGAACTCTACAACAAGCGTCGACTGATGGTGGAACTACCAGCAAAAGGTGGACTTCCTCTTCAGCCAATGGGCAACTCGAGACCCCCTATGGGAAACATGTCCTCAATCACTCCCCCGATGACCACTAATCCTATGGCTTCAAACCCAATGACCACCAATCACATGAACCCCAATATCACCCAGATGACTTCAATGACCCCAATGACATCTATGACACCTATGACTTCAATGCCACATATGACTTCAATGACACACATGACATCCCTCACCCCGATGGCCTCCATGACCCCAATGACATCGATGACCCCAATGACCTCCCTGAATCCAATGACTTCCCTGACCCCAATGACCTCCCTGGGTCCACTGACACCAGAACCAGTGGCCACCTATGTCACAGAGATGCCAAGCATCTCCTCTGTCTCAACCCTCCCAACAGAACGGCACATAGCTGTTGGAGGAGGAGGAGGGCTCAAGCCAAATGGCCAGAAACCCAAAGTCAGCCATGGCCATGGTGTCCACAGCTCTCACATCTCTCACAGCTCTCACAGCTCTCACACTCATGCTCACAGCCACAGTAGCAAGCCACCAGGACTCGGGGCTACCTCCCTGGCTCACATGGTGGGGACCATGCCAGGTGGCTCATCCCTGGGCATGACCAGGGCTGCTGAGACTGCCATTGGCCCTCGCTCGGCTACAATGGGCCGTCCATTAGCATACAGTTCCAACACAATTGCGACTGAGACGGTTGGCCGGAGGAAGACTTATGGGCACAAGAGGCCTCAGTGTACCGTGCTGGAACCAAATCAACTCCACAGCACCAGAGGCCACAGCCACAGCCAACACTTCCTCCCAACACAGCCCTACTTTGTGACCAACAGCAAGACAGAGGTGACTGTGTGAGAAAGGAGAAAAGAGAGAAAAAGAGGGGTAAAGGATGCATGTGGAGTGGTGGCACAGGTAATCTGAATGAGGACACCAACTACTGGGGTTTTCAAAGGTGCAGATCTATGTGTGTGTCTGTGTGAAGAAGTAGAAGCTTGTTGGTATACTGGTGATTGTGGTGAGACAGTGACACTGTCTGAGTAGTCCTTGTTGTACATTCAGAGAGTTCACCAATCAAATCACTGAATGGACTTTTGCTGTCAAGAGGATGGCACCCAAGTTTGCGCCTGTAACAGCAAAGAGCTCACATAGCAGGGATGTTTGTCTACTTGTGATGATATTAATGTGTTGTCTCACAGCTAATATCTACTCACAAAGATAATAATATCCGAGCATTACAGTGCAGCTACACACAGATTATGAAGTGGGAAACTGCTGATAATAAAATGGATTGGCTTTTCTGTATGAGCCAAATCTCAGAAGCAATATAATGGATTGAGTGTAGAGCACTGAAGCATTGTGGGAACAGAGAACAACAGCAAGTTTACCCACAAATCTTGCAACAAGACGTCTGCACATCTGCCCAACAAACCATTGTATGATCTGGAAGACGTAACATTGCTTTATGTTTCAACCCCAAATCTCCTGAGGGCTTTGAAACAGACACACATGATGAGGGCACTGGGCTTTGGACTACAGACATACAGGGCTTTGTACTGTGGCTATTCAGAAGCGCCTTCATAAGCTCTGCAGCTGAAGGTTGCCCTTTTACACGAGACTCTAGCACAGCGAATGGAGGCTGTCGCACTGGCATTGTTTTGTTCTGATGCCGTCTGTGTGGTGACAGCTGGCCCAGAGGAGGGATAAGGAGGAAGGGAGGCATCTGGATGATGCTGCAGCTAGCAGAGGCTCCTTGGAGCATCATTCCCATACACATAAACACACAAATGCACAGAAACATTTCAGAATATGCACATGCAGACATATTTTAACACACACACACACAAATATATACTGTAGATCCGGCGCATACCGTATGATGGTCTGACTGACATGGGTTTTTAACAAATTATGCCAATAATTTTTTAATTTTACAGTTTAATTTAACATTTAGTTCAGTGTTTCCCCAAAATGACTTGTCAGTGAATTTAGACAAACCACAAATGTTACTTTTAAAATGGCAGCTAAGTCCGAATGAGATACCTTATTAATTCAGTCAC
>OMLM01014382.1:59432-88843 GCA_900302695.1 Helostoma temminkii
GAGGACGCACAATGTAGGTCGAGCTCCAGGGGTTGACGTTTACTGGTGTGTGTGCGTGAATTTATATATATATATGTGTGTGTGTGTGTGTGTGTGTGTGTGTGTGTGTGTGTGTGTAATTCTGTCAATATCTAACATCAAAAGTGTACCGCAGTGTAGAGAGCCAAAGGGAATAGAGAGGGAAGATTGGGAGGGAAGAGGGAGATTTTTACTGTACTACTGTATTTTAAGATTCACTGCAGGACGACAGCAGAGAAGTGAGTGAGTGAGAAGAGGACAGACTGCAGTTCATGGCATCAAGTTTTTCCATTACTGAAGGAGCATCACAGTACTTAAAGAAAATGTAATTAGACTGATTCTATTGTCTTTAGTTCTGCAATCAAATGAGACCACGTAGCTGTGTTAATCTTGCATAGAACAGAATAAAAGAGAATAAGACAGAACGGCAAAAGCAGTTGATCCTCAGATCAGTGACCTTACTTTTTCCAGTTTTTAACAGATTCATGTAAAACCAAATCAACATTTAAAAACAAACTCAGAAACGCTGTAGGCTCTAGAAGAGTGTGTCCACTTCATCACTGTTTCCTTAGCAAATATTTCTCAACTTACAGGGAAAAGTTTTGGCTCAGAAGAAGTTGTCTATGTCAGTGACAATTTAGTCTTTTTTGCTTCTAACCAGTGTCTGCTCTTTGAAGGTTGCCCGTGGAATAAACAAACCAGGTTCATTTCACCGTTTCTCATCACAACACAAAATTCTTGAGGCTTAATAAACATTCTTTTTACTATTTATTTATTGTTCTTTATGCAGTATGTTATATTTCAACACATTTCCTCACCCACATTAATAGAAAACAATTAGAAGCATTAATAACATTTAAATGTTACATCATAAGAAATTACAAGACAGGATTACATGACAAGGCTCTAAACATGCATAGTGCATCCTTCATTTCACACAGGCCAAATAAATAGTGCTTTTCATTAGTTCCTTCCTTTCTGCTAAAGGCCAGCTTTGAGCATTGAACCTTAGAGCTCAATTTTTAGCATTGTGTTAAAGGTTTTAGTCCTAAATCAAAACTTAAAATAAATCTTCCCTCCACAGCCGAAAAAATGAAAATACTTTTTACATCTGTATATCATAAATTCATCATTCTAAAATGCAATTTCAACTTTTGTAAGTGTAAAATAACTTCTGTACTGCAAAATAACTAAGTCTCTTTATTTATTTTCTATTATTTCCACTCTTTTTGTTGATGTTTTTAATTCCATGCCTCAAGTGATTCTAGTGATTTTGTTGTCATTGTGTCCTGTCAATGACAACAAATCTGTCAAGCTGCAGATAGACAAAATCTTTCAAAAGGCCTTGATAGAAAACAGAGACAAAGTCTTGCTGTATTAAAAAACCCTCACTCACACAAAACACTGAGACTCTTGCACAAGTGCAATCTATTGCCTGAGTGTTGATGCCAGCTTTTGGTCTAATAAATGTATAAATTCCCTACCACTGCCAAAATCACCCAGCCAAAACACAATCTCCACTAGTGTGACATCTCTAAAGTGCATTTTACTCGTTGGCACAATACATCCAAAATGTCAAGTCTCCTGTTGCTGCTGTAATCAGCCTTTGAGATGCCAACTGGCTGCCGCGTCCCACAAGTGGCGCACAGTTTCGGCACCAGCTGTGCAATATTAGCTTTTGCAGCAATATCTGTTTGGATGTTCTACCAGCAGGTGTGTAGCAAGCAATTAAAGGTCCATGTGGAGGATTGTGACTATGCCACTTCGCTCTCATCAAACATCATTAATACTTATCCACAAATCAAACACAAATCTATCACAAGTTGGAGTTGGGAACCATCAATGAGCTCCAAAATTAGCCAAGTAAGTACAGTAAAATTTAGTTTTAGTCATAGCAGAAAAATGTGTACTGTACTGAACCTTTTTGCTCAGTTTGTACTCTATTAACTAAACCAGGCATAAACATGTTGTGTCA
The DNA here is from genome assembly GCA_900302695.1 of Helostoma temminkii. NCBI lineage: Eukaryota > Metazoa > Chordata > Actinopteri > Anabantiformes > Helostomatidae > Helostoma > Helostoma temminkii. Next base: position 61,426 of record OMLM01014382.1, read on the forward strand.
CTTTAATGGATAAAAAAAGATCCATCATAATATAATATTTTTACCTGTGATTTTACTTTATTTTTTACTTTTTTAATTTATTTATTTTGTCTTTTCAATGATAAAACATACCTAAAGCAAAAATATGCAATTTTTATCAAGAGCTGACTCTTCTCTGACCAGACCTCAGTCTCACTCCTTCATTATGCTCGGCACAGTACTTCAGAAATGTGTACCTTTTAAATTACACAAATAACATTGCTGGAAAATGTACTAATAAAGCAAAGTAATCTGAATTCTCTCATTAGTTACAAAGGTGAGGCTGCTGTTCTGGTAGCATATTACTACCATATACTGTGCGTGTACAATTGACTGTGCCTGCCTGTGTGAGTGTAATGCCACAGAGTACATTTCTAGTCAGCTACTAAGTACTATAGGTTAATTGTGCTCCTTCCAACATTAGGCAAAAAAATTGTCTACAAAATATTAAGTTCTCCTTAAGGATCTCAATTAGTTTGTAGGCTGCAATTAGCTGACAGAACCAGGCAGCAAATTAGCTCATAACAACATAAATACACATTTTGTATTTACTTTTTTTGATGATCTGAATCATTCCGTTTCTTTGCCACCCCAAAGTGAGTAAAGGTCTCTGCCTGTTAAAAATGTCTGGCTCCGCCACTGGCTTCAAGGCGAAAAACCACTGCTGACCAAAAAGAACACAGATGCTTGTCTCACATTTGCCAAAAAACACATGGAGCTGCAAAGTGAAAAGCCCAAGACTTTTAGGCAAATATATTATGTGGACTGATGAGACGAAGGTTAAACTTTTTGGAGGTGTGCCATCTGTTACATCTGGTGTTAAAATAACACAGCAATTCATAAAAACAACATAATATAATATCAGCAGTCAAACATGTTGGTGATAGTGTGATGGAGTTGTTTTGCAGCTTCAGGATCATGGAACCATGAACTTTGTTGGCAAAAAAACAAAAACAAAATGATGGTTTTGGAATGGCCCAGTCAAAGTCTGGAATCCGATTGAGATGCTGAGGCATGACTTTAAACAGACCATCTATGCGGCTGAATTAAAACAATTCTACAAGAAGAGACAAAATGGGTCAAATTCCCTCCACAGTGATGTGAAAGACTCACAGATTCTAAAAATTGATGATTGTATTCTTATGGCCAAAATGCACTTGTATAGTTCATCTTTCATCTTTTGTACTGATGATTAAACTGGTTTCACTGCACTTGAGTCACATTTGTTATCATATTTGAGTCACGAAACACTGTCTGAGAAAGAGAAATGGAGCCTTTACTTCTGGGCAGCTCCTCGCTCTTTGCAACTCCATATTGCTGCTGTGGAATGAAAATTGTACTTTTAGTCTACATGTTTATACTGCATTTAGATAAATTTGGATAAAATATGCCAAAATAACTATTAACAGTTCTTGTTGTGCTGGACCAGTGACCATCCAGGGACCTCACTTCTTCTCTAGCCTGTCAGTGCCTCATTCCACTGCTACCGGATATGGATCTCTCAGGCTCGTCTTATCTCTCCCACTAATTCCTTTATTTTCATGTTGTGCTTGTGTCTCTATTTCTGTGTATCTGGTCTTTTCCTCTGGCGTTTCCCCAGGCCTTCATAGTGGAGAGAGGTTAAAGCTGAGATTCAATCAGAAACCAGAAGTTCCCCCTGATATAAGTCTTCAAATACTGTATGTCTATAATGACTTAATTCTGATATTGCATTTTGACAATGCTAAGGTACTATGTTGTGCAAGCATGATCTGTGCTAAATGACGTTCTTGGATAAGGTATCCTTCCTGTATGCTGGGATTTCTTCTATTTTGTTCTGTGTTCTGGGGGAGATTTGCTTTATCTGATTCAAGAGTCTAAGGACAGAGGGTTTTGAATGCTTGCAAGGCCCCTTGAGGCAAACTTGTGACATTGGATCACATAATATAATAAAATTTGATTTGATCTGCACTGGACTATAACTACAAATAGCTAGAAAGTTTTAAACACAGAAGAAAGAAACTGTGAGGAGCCTCATTTTATATTTCTGAAGAGTGTGATTTCTGATGCAAATTAGCCAAAACTGGTAGTGAAACAAAAACAAAAACATATTTCTGAAAGATCCATTCCAGTATAGACTCTTTATTATTCACTACAGCCCAGACCATCACTGCTTGAAACAAACCAAGTGCTTGGCTTGACACAATCAAAGCACTGAATCTCCGGCAGGCGCAGACTCTCCATCTTGGAGTATCTGCATCTCCCCCAAACTCGCTGATTGCAGCATCAGCAGTCGAGTGATTTCCAACTGATGGGTGTCCTCAATTTGAACGTGGTCAGTACAAGCTGGCGCAAGCAGGCCGAAGGGCGGTACACGTTCAACAATGGCCTGGAGTAAAGCCAAGCGTTGCCACAGTGACAGAACTGCAAAGAAAATTTCTTTGTATTGTTACCAAGGCAACCACTGTGGTTAGGTGGGGATGGAGGGAGGAAAGGATGGATGGATGGAGAGAGGGGAGTGTTGGCGAGAGGAAGGGAAGAAAGAAAGGAAAATTGAGAGCTTAGGCAGAAGAGGCAGAGAAAAAATAACAGGATGAGGTGAAAGGAAGGAGAGGGGATGGTGAATTGTTGTTTGAGGCACGGCGATATGAGCTCGGGCTTTATTATTCCTTCCATCTCTGCCCGTTTATGCTGGATGATTCTTGACTGTGTGGGAGAATTTACAGTTTGCTGTAACCTCATCCCAAACAAAGTTACTCAGCAGATTCTTTTGAGTCAGATGGATACAGCAGTGCTTCTTTGAGAAGGCAGCTCAAACAGAACACAATAAGTAAATGGTTAGATAGTGTCATGAGCTCTGCTACAGCAATCCCACTCTTCCTTTTCTATATCTTCCTCTCTCTATTTCTCTCTTGCACTCTCTTCTTATCCCGGCTTCTGGACGCCATCATCTGTTGCATCATTTTCGGTTTTGAATTTCTGAATTGAGTCATTTAGACAACTTTTGAACTGCTGTGCTACAGGGCATCACTTATTTCCATTGCATCTGAATGGAATGCATAAATCCAATGAAAAAAAATAGTATCTTCTCCACATTGCTAGATTTAGTGTATGTGAGTGTGAATGTGTGCGAGAGAAAGACACTAAAACGGCTCTATTGCAGTTTTATCTTCACTATAATACATATAATGAATAATGTAATAATTTTACTTTGTTGCAAGGCCAGAGAAGAGTAAGTTGACAGAAGGACTTGACAGAGAGAGGATGAATGACTTTATTTCAATATGCTCTTGGTTACATTTGTGTTATTTATGCAAATTTATGCAACCCTCCCTTTTTCAGGCTGCTCGTTACTCAAAGCAACTGGAAATTTCTCATCAGTTTTACCCCCAAATTCTACACTTCACACGCATCTCCACACACTCTAATGTGCATGGGAGAGTGAGATTAGAGGGAAATTCAATCAAATCAAATCCCCCGAAAATTGCACGGAGCTCAGCGAAAAGAGCACAGATCTACAAGGAAAGGTATCTGTTATCACACGAGGCATTGCATCTCATCTCTCCCAATTGCCTGGAGACAATCGGCCACTTGGTGAAGGGAGAATGCAGCACTTTGCAGCTCAGCATAATCTTTTCATGATGGTGCGCATTAGGTCAGACTTCACTTAGCCCATATGAAAGGTTTAATGCTTTTTCTCACAACAGTCAGACTATTTGGACAAACCAGCACAACAAGAGAACAGCTAAAAGAGAGAGCAGCAAGCACCACCTTGATCTTAATTGATATTCCAGCTGACGAGTTGGAATATTCAAATGTCAGTAAGCTCTGTTATCTCACTCAGGAGTCGGCAGAGATTAGGGGATAGGTGAACCAGGGGCGCTGGGAGGTATCACGTTGCTAAAACTCCTCACCAGCAAACACAAAGACACACACAAATTTGCACATGTGCAGTCATGCATACCTTATCACAAAAATACAAGCGCAAATACACACACACACCGAAAACTCGCAGTCCACCTATCACAAGCACACACACTCTGCTCTTTGTCTCAACATGCTCTGAAACTGACACACAATGACTCTTCACTCAAACCTGCACAAACACTTTACCTTTGTATTCTCATTTGACTTTTTTTGCTTTCAGGCTAGTCGTGAGTGAAGGCTGCTGTCTGTTCGGGCTTAACTACAAAGACAGATCACTGTTTCAAATCAATATTGCTGTGGCTGGATCTTGGCTGTTACACACAGAATAGTGTGTATTAATCCTGAGCTAATACCAAACAAATCAGTTTCCTCCTGTTCTCCATAATATCTGATTATCAATAGTCTCATCTTCACACACATACACACACACACACATTTGTAACATTACGTATAATTCCCATAACATATTTAGGTTCAAGTAATTTATTTTGTATGTATATTTTGAACACAAATATGTTACTCCCATATTCCTTATTACCTCTTCCCTTTACCTTACATGGATGGCACTTTCAATCCATTCATATTTGCACACACAGGCATTGCGCGCACTCCAAATAACCAAATATCAATATACTGCAGGAATCAATAGTTTATTTCATGTCTGATATTATTTGACCATTTCCTGGCAAGACTCAAAAAAAACTACACGTCAAAACTAATAACTGTACATACCACGGACACTGTATGTACTGTACTATTATGTAAATGCATGGGCAGAGTGGTGTCTACAAGGCTTCTATTATGAACATTTTGATTCTATAACAGGTTATTCAATGTCTTAAAATGTAAAAAAAAAAAAAAAACTAGAAATCTCCTTAACTACTCAGACCCTTTATTCACTGCTCTGTAGAAGCGGCAATCTTTACACACCTGGATTTGGGTGGTTTATCCATTCTTCCTGGCAGATCCTTTCAAGCTCTGTCAGACTGAACAGGAAATATCTGAGCTTTAGTTTGCCATTTCAAGGACATAGGCCTACCCAGAATCCACTCCAGAGTTTGTCATATAACGCAGTGTGAATTGTGGGGCATTTTATACACGTATGCCTCCCTAAACTATTTCCAATCAATTCAGTTAGCCACAGGTGAATTTGGATTTTGATATTTTTTACTGTCATTATGTCACTGTCATTATGGATTATTTAGTGTAGACTGAGGAACAACAGGACAATTCTGCTGCTAATTTAACATAACAAACATAACTAACAAACAAGACTTCCTCATAATTATCTGCAAACAGAAAATTCACAGGTTGTGATTTGGGTGAACTGAGCCTTTAAGTTTAAAGGTTTCTGTACAAAAGCCTAAAAAATACTTTGTGCAGCCAGTGGCCGATTAATAGTAGACATTAGCTATATGCTATACAATAGCTGACAGGGATGAAATGCATTACAGTTCATTGTATCACAGTGTTTTTTATCAGCAATCAAGATCTCCCTGATGCTTAGACTTACATTAGTCCCCGGCCAAAGTTTAATTATGTTTGGAGTAAGAATGACACTACAGAGTAATGGTGTAAAGAAGTAGGCCAAAAGAACAAAGGTTTATATAGCTATAAGAAAATGGCACCAAAGAACACAGAAAAAGATGTTATGGGGAGCTGTGTTGTTAAAAATGTGTGAAGATTGCAGTGCACAGAAGTTACTGAATAAAAGCTCAAAATTCCACCCAACCATGACAGAGGTGATGACTTACAGTATACACAAATTTTAATAATAAAAAAACAACAATGTGAGAGTGACATAAACTTGCAGAGGAATTTCTGAGCAAGTCTGAATGTGACTCCATTGTTTTTTAGTGTTTTAATGAGCTTTGCTAGTAGCCTGCGGTAAAAGTGCAGTTGGATCCAGTGGTAATGAGAAGCACAATGCAGCTGCTGCTGTTTCCTCCTCATGCCTTCCATTAGAACAGGACCTGATAGTCCAAATGTGATCTAAAAGAAAGGCCTGAGCTTATAAGAGTTTGGTGAAAGGAAAGAAGTTAAAGATGCTTGACCAGGGCCACATCTACAGGATCAGAGGCTATGTCTTGGTATTTTTATGGAGCAGCTCATTTTGATGACTTTGCTGCAACCATCCTCAGGCGAAGCCATATGAGACAGTCTTTTTCATCACCATTATGGTTCAGTTTATTCTTTGAACATATAATTTAGCATGGATGTACATATTTTGTCACTCAGTTATTACTCATGCAGTAGTTACTGTAATCCACCTTCCACTAACTCATTAATTAACTTACTGTTAAATAGATTTTTCCTCATGTTGGGAGCCTGGTGCCTCATCTTTTATATGAGTAAATTGAAGCTGTGACATTAGGTGATTGTCCTTTTTCTTCTGTACTGTTATACTGTGTAAATGTGTTTGGTTGGTTTATTCACTTATTTCGTTGGTGGTTTATTTAGCATAACAAACCTTCATTAACTGTTTTTGACAGCAGTTTAAAATATTAATATGGCAGAATCTGTTAACAGTTTTCTGGTAACGTGTTCAGCAGGATCAGTTTAACATTAGCATTTATTTGGAATAATATTGTTGGCTACTAAATAAAAGTCTGTGATTCACCAACAGGAAATATCTGACTCTTTCTCTACTTATTACTTGTGGTATGTACAATATTGATTGGTGCAGTTTCAAAGGAACACAAGTGATGGAGTTAAACTAAGTGAATCAAGACTTGTAAACAAAAACCACAGAGAAAGTCAGATAGCATGGCTTGTTGGCATTCAAAGACTTGACTTCACATCAAATTGAGAGTTTTAGATGAATGAAGGAACACTTGGTGACTTGTGATTTTAATGAACAAATCTAACAGGTGTTCCTGTGCTTGTTAACTTTAATTAGCAAAAAGGTAGATTAAAGTCAGAGAATAAACTAAATACTAAAACAGGCTGGTTCATTTAGAACAAGCGATGGCATGAACAAAGGTCACATACTAATATAACAAGGCAGCAGATATGCAAAATGGAATGACCATGAGGTCAGGTTACAGGACACTCATCAGTAGTGACTACTGATTAGGTGAGAAATGACTTTTCAAAGACAGATAAAGCAGACTGAACCATGGCAGGCTCCCATGCTAAATATTAACATCATCGCAGGCTGTATTTTGTCTTCAGTTTATTTTGTTCCACTTATTTCTCCAACTCTCCAATTATTAGGATGCTCTGGCCAAACAAATGTCAATATCTCTCCCCTCTCAGCCATAAACACGTGTACTTTGCATTAATTTCTTATAAATGGTTTGGAAAACTTCCTCAAGTCCAAGAAACTCCATGGCTGTTGTTTGGTGTCACCTGAGCTCAGAAATGCTGTAATATATAAACATGCTCTTGTTAAACCTCTTACCTGCTTACTAACTATCAGGCATTCACTCTCTCTTACTCTCCATCTCACACACAAACACACACAAACACTCAGGGCCCCTCACCACTCGTTCGTCCTGCTCCGGGCGATGTGCCAGTGCACGCAGATGGCATTATAGTGGAAGATGAAGTGGCCATCTATGCAGCCAGTAAAATGTGAATGCCAGTTAGTATCCCAACTGCTATCTCATCAGCATCAGTGAGCATCAAAGACTTGTTGACTCCAAGCAGAACAAGCTACAGGTACTGTACGCTAAAAAACATTTTTTCAGTCCTATACGGTGCATTTACATCAACCTTATTCCTAAGAATGTACAGTTACAGTTACATATCATACAAATTACTGGACCAGTACTTGTACTGGTACTGGACTGGTCATAATTGCAAAAGTTTCATTAGCTTCACAGCACTGACCAGGTAAGTTAAGGTAAAACATGCAGGATTCACTCAAAAAATAAAACCCTGACTTGACATTGAATTATGTCAATTAAAAACTAAATATTTGCTTTTAACCAAGATAATTCAGTTTCTTTGAATCTTAACCTCAATTGGTCAAAATTACATTTTTTGAATTTTCTGTTTAAATGAATGTTTTACCAAATGCTTTTCAAACAAAAATAAATACTGCACTTGTGAATTTTGACTTGTCTTAGTGGACTGGTGGGTATTTGCAGTAGGACAGTGTATTACCACAAAAAACCACAGTAAACCACAGTTTCCACCTCAATTTTTATGAATGCACATGTCATTTGGTGTGTTTTTGGTGTTTGGTGGTTACAGTGTGGCTCACTGATATGTCTAAAGTTGTTTTGTTTTGTTATGTAAAGTGCATACCACATAACACGTGGACAGAATTTGCTTATATGGACAGTGGTAAAATACATCCACTGTTTGTTTTAGTCTTTCTGTGACATTAAAGCAATTATGTAATATTGTCAACTTTACATTACAAGAAAATTTGCATACTGAAATTATCGTGTTCTGATCAACTCAATGCACTTCACACTTTGTGAGCTCTAAGGACTGAATTAAGTGTCTAGCTTTGTTATGATTGTTGTACATTTGCACGTTGTTGTGAAAAGTGAGTCAAAGCAGTTGGAGATGACCGTGAGTGGTAGAGAGGGAAAAATTGCTAATCAGTACTAGGTGGTCCTTCTTGCAGATGAGAAGTGGGCTGTTTGTGGTTCCAGAGCCATGTGATTGGCTACTTCTCTTTCATTCCCTCCATCTCTGCCTTGTTTATGCCCGATTCTGAGCAACTGCGTGGGTGAATTTACAGTTTGCTGTAAACTCATCCAAAACAAAGTTACTCAGCAGAATACTGAATCAGAAAGATGCAGCAGTGCATCTTTGAGGCAGAAGCTCAAACAGAAATACAGGATCAGTTTGTGCTTTTTTTTTGTCGAATTCAGCATTTTTATTTCCAGGCTGGATGAAAGATTATGTGAGATGTTTGTTGATGAATTCTTAGTGAAAAAGCAGAGGCCTTCAGAAAAACGTACCCTTGCATTTTTATCATTCTAGAAGCTCACCAATTGCAAACTCGCATATTAACAGCAGAGTGTGCATCCTTTCTCCACCACATGCATCTGTTGCCATGGCAACACACGTGGAATACACATAATATAGTAGTAAGGCCGGTGGGTTACAGAGCCAATCACATCGCAGCACACACACATACACATACAGTGCATACACCGGAACAGTGAACCTCCAATTAGATTACTCATTCCTAATTATAGCCTATTTCCTAATTCCAGCCTCTTGACATGATTAGCTTTAAAGAGAAAATTCTAATATTAACCTTGTTTTGAAAAGCTGCTAAAACTATGTGAGGTTTCTCCTTTTTCATCTTATTTTCTTCCTCTATGTCGGATTTTTTATTGATCCCTCACAGCACTGTCCACGGGTTTGGTGATGATGGGTCACCTCAGTAGGAGAGATAAGTTGGCTTTTCACTTTTGGAGGAAATGGAGCTGAAATTACTCTTTTGAACTTTGTGGCAGCGGTTCTTCTGTTGTTGGGTCTCCTGCTGGCTCGACACAGCTTCAGTCTGAGCACTGATTGAAAACTGAGGTCGTCCAGTGGCAAATCATCAAATCCATATATATTCCAAACTATTCTCTGTGGCATGCTACAAAAGGCTTTTACATATTATCTTGTTCACCTGTATGTGCAATTGAAATAATTTAAAATGAGCATTGAGGGCTGAGGTCGACAATAGTTTAAGTATTCTGTTCAGCCAAAGCAGTTACTCTGAGTTTTAATGTTATAAGCAAGTCATTCAAATACTCCTCCGATCCTATCCTCATATCAGCAAACATTCAGTCATAATCCATTAAAGTATTCAAACATATCAATTTGCTCCTTTGAGAATTTCTCAAGCAGTTTGGGTGCAATTCAGATATCAAGAAGAAGCAATTTTAACTTTTTCAAACACCTACCAATGCTGCTTAATGTGTTTTTCTTGCTGTAATCATTCCTGAAACTCAGGTTGTACAATAAAAGCTCACGTCCTCCAGAGTCCTCATTTTGTGCTAAAATGGATTCAAAAAAAAAAGTATCCTGTTGGGTTACAGTTTAGTGTCAATAACAATGTTAGGCTAAAAAGACTTACATACAGTTTCGGAAGGTGTCAATTTACTGGTGAAGCTTCATTAACTTAAAAAAAATGTAAACATATTTTTGCACAAAACAAGCACTCTCAGTGTTCTTCACTATTATTATTGTAAGTGTGTTAAGAACAGATTTCTTAATGACCAGCAACATGACGTGTCTACATAATAAAATCAGAACAATGTTGAATGTTTCCCTATGACACAGTTGAAGGTCAGTGACGATGATCATGTGGAAATTAATTAAATAAAAATTCCCTGCTTAGGAAGGTCTCCTACCTAGAGGTACAGTATGTGGAGGAAGGTAGTTTAAGTACCTCACCTCAGGTTTTCTAACTGTAAACCTGACTGGAGGTGGTGGGGCTGACGACACAATCAAAAAGTTTGTACACTAATAAAAGTAATAAAACTGTAAAAGTCATACATAATATTGAATAGACCGTTTTTATAGACATATTTTCCTATTTTGCTGGTTGCTTAGTTGCTGTCATCAGTATTAATCATGCAATTGCAGATCACGTAACTAATGACCTTACATCACTAAAGGCAAGAAAAGTCAGGTTTTAGATGGCTTTTTTTAATCCAGTTAAGTAGACATAACAACAACACTGAGCTATTAACATTGCTACGCTAAAATACTACATGTTCTGCTTTTACAGGATTAATATTAGTCCTATAACATTTTAATTTATTATAAAATTGAATAAAATTTGGCTTAGGATTCATCCTCTTTACTTTGTGTATGTGGTATTTCCCAAGTAAAACAACCAGTTGAATAATAAACAATGTTTTATCTGTCACCTGTGCAAATTAGTTTATGTATTTCAAGATGCAATATTGTAATAATCTGCAATATTGCATACTGTTATTCTACTTCTAAATTTATGTGATGGGGCTGGCTGGTCAGAGGGAGTGACTTGTATCCCTGTAATGTCAGATCGTTGTCAGTGGTGTAGAAGCATCTTTGCTGTAGCGAGAAATTTGTCAAAACAGTCATTTGTAATTAAACAAGGTTTCTGGACCGTTTCCCTGTATTCACTGACAGAACGGCAGGTAGATATCCTTAACATGTCTGCCACAGGGCCAATAGACAAATCAACATATTCACACTTGCTGGTAATTTATTGTGTGAAAATCACCTGAGTGCTCTGTGTGCACTGTGGGAGGAGTGTGGATTTTGTCACATTAGCACATTGATTCATGCAAGAACAGCTTTAATGTGTTATAAAGCTTTTGTTTATGCATTATGACTGCTTTATGCACATTTTACATTCAACCTTTTTTGCAGACAAACAGATCTGTTTGTATGCATTTGCATTTGCGTCACTCTTCTCATCAGCACAACTCTATACAATCAACGTTTAATATAGAATGTCCTCAGTATTAACCAAGTCTGCAGAAGATTACTACACATCTCTTCACACTTTCTCAATCAAGTGCCTTAATAATAATGACAGGATTTAGTCTGAGTAATTAGTGGAAGTGTTCCAGCAACACACACATGCACTGCCCTAGAAAGGGACATAAGCATTACATCTATCCTACAGTGACAGATTATCTTTCTTTTTCTGGATACAGGTTTATGAATTCGAGCCAACACTGCTTTGATTGATGGAAAAAAATAACCATATTTTGCAACCATTAAAACATAGTAGCATACAGTAGAGTATGTCAGTGCCATGATAAATTCAGCAATTCACTGACTCTGAATACAGGGTGGAGAAAACATTTTTTCATGTTTTCTTAAGAATCACTTTTCAGAAAGTTTGTGGAGGAGGTTTCAACTACATATAACTGAAATGTGAGGGTAATTTCTGCCAAGCATTTAGACATGTATACATAAAGGTAGGCCAGCATGTACAGAACACAATTCTCTCACACACACACACACACATAGATATCAAAATATATGATCTAAATTAATTACTTTTAATTTGACATATTCCAATAGATGATGATAAAAAAGTGAGACCTTTTCATGGTGATACTACTCCAAAATTCCTCAGCTCAGTGTGCCAAATTATTTGAAACAAATACGTCTAAAATCAATTTGCACTGACCAAAATTGGATTCTCATAGCTCTTAATAAGCCAGAAAAAAATGTGCAGCCTCACGTTGAGTCAAGGTAAGGCAAAGTGAGCAGATCAGTTTATACTATCCGATGGATCAAAATCGCTAAACTTCTTCGTAGCTTGTGAAAAACTTGATCTTCCTTCTGCAATGGACAAACATTCTAGTGAGGGGCTTCATTTTACATAAAACTATATCAATATGATAGTGAAGTCCACTGCTAGAAGACACCCAAAGAATGTTTTGGAGCCCTGAGGTGAACACTGCTGTCTGTCAGGAGGAACAGCACTATGGGAAAAGCTGAAAGTCACATATCTGTATCATGGTAAAGAGGCAGTTTAGGCTAGATATAGAAGTATACTGAACTGTAGTTGGTGTATTGATTTCAAAGTACATGTGACAAAGTACAACACACTCAATGAATAAATTATATTTTTCTGTACTTAAAACAATATTTGTCTGACTAAAAGTAGCTGCAGACTCCAGATCTGTATTAACCTGGTGGAGGAGCAATATTTCTGACATTAGTACATAAAGACAACCAGAATATAATTTTTATTTTTTATTAAGTGTCTTTTCAGGTGCAGCTGCTCTCTTTCATTATGTCATCTACTTTTTTAATGGTTTAGGCACCTGATTGAATAACACCATTAACACCAAATATTTATCACAAACACACTGAATGGATGCATGTTAACAACATTTTATTTTGCAGATTTTCTGGATATTCAGTTAATATTTGTGTTGCATTTGGACAGAAACCTGATTATGGTTAACTACACTAATGGCAGAAACTTGTAAAAGTGGAATTCGCTACAGAGCTGCTGTGTTGGAGTGCGTTAGATTGTACAGGTATACCTAATGAAGTGGCCAGTGAGTGTATTTTTAATGATGCTTTGGGGATTTGCTGGACAGAATCATTAGTTTATGTTGGCACGAGCAACCTAAGTGAAACTGAGTGGGAGCTATGCCCAAAAATCAGCAAAGCAACAGTCAGTCATTTACAGAGTCTATTTTTTGGCAACAAGACATGCTGGAACATCCTGCACATATGTCATGCCACTAGACACATGCACTGTGGTCCAATATATTTGTAAGTATATTTGCATAGAATTTTGTATATTTTAAGATATCATTTTGCTGTTGTTAAACCATCTTCTCCAGACTGTTTCAGAGGAAGTAGACGTGCATGACTGGCATCTCCTTGACCCCTCTTTTGTCAGAGTACAGAAAACATGCCTTTATTGCTTATTGAGGATGATAATATTGTGTGGACAAGCACATGAATGAAACTGTGTTTCTGACATCCTAAAATATTTTAGTTCTAGCATTTGTCTAGTTCCTAGACAAATCTAGTTCCTTTTACTTACAGTACCTAAAGGCAGACTAGATTCATTAGTTTTGGCTTCATTATGTCTTTTCATCATGGCTAAAGAATATGAGTCTGTCTGAAAGCACAAGCTACAACACACACGGCTGAGATTAAAGAGATTTATGGTGAATGTTAAAGAGGATTCCTTGTCACTAACCTCATGGTTCATCCAACATGCGAACTGTATATCCTTCACTGTCACTGGCTATCAAAAGTGGTCCTGATCAGTGTTCCACACATTACTCTTTGATACCATAGATGTGACAGAAGAAAGTTGGTTTTCATAAGCCTGTGCAGGTCAAACACATGGCTGAATGATGATGAATCACAATGTGATGAGGATGACACGACACGGCTTCAAAAGCACCACTGGAAATCACATCAACTTTGTGACAGCATTTTTACACACCACTGGGATGTGCGTCATGCAGGCATGGGTGCACACGAATTAGCACAGACAGAGGCACACTGAAAGCAAACAGTGGGGAAGCATACAAACACCCATCAATTTTCTTCCATCAGCTCTGTATCTTTTCTCTCTATCTCTGTCCCTTAACTTTTCTCTCTTCTGTCTTGATTTCATATACACACACAGCCACTCAGGTGGGATAATTGAATGTGACAGCAAATCCAGAGAGGGTTGTTGGTGGGTTATCAGGTTAACCTGTGAAATGTAACCCACCTGACATCAGCAGGTTGGCTCTGACACTTACAGCAATCATGACTGAATCATTCAAGCAAAGACTGGAGGCTAAATACAGTAGCTTTCTCTCCTTCGGCAAAGCTAAGTAACACCGTTCATGTGTAGTGCTGGACAACCTCAGAGTAAATTAGGGTTCTACACATTTTTTCAGAGCTGACATAATACTGCAGCTTGAAGCGAGCTCCTTATCTTGGTCATTATGGGATAGCAATAAAACACAACTTATGTTACATCTAGACTTTCTGCCAAAAATTATTGCTTTTCATGCAGTAGTTTATAGGACAGGTTTTAAATGTTCGTCCTTGAGAGCAACTGTCCTTGTTTTTCAACTATCCCTCCTTTAGCCACTACTACTGAATTACCTGGATCAGGTGTGTTAAGCCAATCAGAAGTTGTAAATGCAGGAATGGTTGGAAAACAGCCGTGGCAGTGTCACGGTTTCCATCCCATCTGCCAGCTCATCTGCTAACTATCTTGGTGTTGCAACCTTCCATGACCTGATCGCCTGTCATTGACCTGGCTGGTGTTCCCGTGTCTGTGCTACCCTGAACATCACCTGGCTGAAACCCCGTTCCTGATAATCTAATGTGACTGTCTCTGCCAACACATCTGCATCCCATCTTCTCTCCAAACCCAGATAACCTGTTTTCTCTACCTGCAGTCACAATTCTCCTCAGAGTTACTGGGTAGCTCTCCCATGTGTGTCTTTGGTGCTTGCGTTGACCAATCTCGTTAGACTCTCGTTTAGAAACTGGAGTCATTGGAAGCTGCTATACAACTCACCATCAACCCCAAAGTAACCACTCTAACTACAACCAACAAACTCTTCCTGCTTCCTGTCCTACAGCATGTAAACATTTCCCCATCAGTCCTGTGAGTGAATACCTCAGAAACCTTCAGATTGCACCTACCATGATTATCAGTGAATGTCTAATTCACTTCTCTCTCTCTGTTCAGGAGCCCAGTAAACTCGACATGCATCCAGACAGTCTGCTCTGTTCACGGTCTCAGTGTCAGTGTCACTGTATAGTTCCTGTAAAATTTTAATAGGGTTAAAATTGTATTTTTCTTAAATATTATTACAATCTTTGAAGGTTATTTAAATCTTAGTAGTGTAATTGTAGTAATTTTGCCAACAGATACTTGACATGGCTGTAGTGTAGTCACAGAGTGCAAGATGTCAGAAGCTGAGCTGATTTTTTTCCTATGCTGCTGATCATAATTGCAATTCAAAAATATCAAGAAGTCATTATCTTACTGCTTTGACTACATCTATTATCTTCACCAGTGCTCTCGTGCTGTAGCAATGATGACTGCTTCTGTAGCACTGAGTTTCTCTCTGTGCATTTTATAGCAGAAATAATGAATTTATTAGATTTGTAAGATAATAAAAAGTGCTCTTATGTAATGCTGATGAGTTAGGGGGATATTTACATTATTACAAACGACAATATGACTTTGAATGAGGTTAAACGTCATCTCTCAAAGCAGTTTTGTCAGTGCAGGTGCTCACAAATGGGCATTTACTTCTTCTCCAAACAAAGTACTTACTGTGGTGAGCCCATCAAAAATACTGGGCTTATTTTACCCTAATAGAAAAAGAATCATGATTTCTTCTAGAATATACTATAGTCTCATACATATTAATCTTCTTTATGATGTTCAGTGCACTTCAATAGCAAACACATGCAGAGAAAAGAAGATTATCATCCACACAACTGTCAAATAATATTAAGCTGGAGCCCAAATTGCACATCTCAGCTGTGTAACATCTTCGGAATCTCTTCCCATATCTGTGATACATCTCCTCCAAAAGTGTTTTTATACTTTAATTTACATTGTCAAAAATATAAAAGACATGTTTTGCATAGTTTAATTGCACTTCTTTGTATGGGTAGTACAATATTGTAACAGCTAAAATGGGATTGCAGTTGTCATCTATTAATGGAGTGTGATGAGGAAGTCCATCTTGCAGCACTCATATTCTAAGTCGGAGACACCCGCCACCACGCTTCATTTATTGACAGCTCGAGAATCAACAGCTCACCCATAACCAATCAGTCAATGATTCTCATTTCAGCTGTTAAAATCTATCTGCAAGTCTACAACAGTACAGCTCACACCAACGAAGCACACGCATGATGATGAAATTCAGCGCAATCGCTGGGGAGCTATGTGTTGTTGCTGTCAGCCACTTCTTCCACACAGTGAGGGAGTTTTAACTCAGCCAGTGCCACAAACATCAGTCTTCAGTCATTGATAGCAGCTTTGATCTGCAGGATAAAGGTAACTTTGAGGCTATCTGCATGGAACCATCGCTTGACATTAATGATGATGATATGAAAATGTAAAAATGTAGAAATTGAGATCAAGAGGAGAAGTCTGCTGTTCAAAATGGTGGCACTGGTGAAGATAATGATGCTAAAGAGAAGGCGGGGTATTTGAGCTTGTCATCAGAATTAGGATCATCATGGCAATGCTGATTGCAATAACAATGAATCTTTTAAATCCTGCAAATGTAGACGGCCTCTACAGTATCAGATGCAGTGGTTTGTTTTTTATCCACAATCCCAGAATTTTACTGAGAAATTTAATCTTATCTACTTTGGTGGTACCCTGATGTTTTATCTACTGCCAGCAAGAGGTTGACATTTTAGGCTTATAGTGACATTTCTTCATACAGGAACTATAGGATGGATTACCATGTTATCTTTTATAGCCATAAATGCCCATAATGAAAATGAAACATCTGGCTTTTAAGGTAGCTTCTCTCAATTTCCCAACTTCAGAAGTGTGGTGTTGTAAACACATTCACTTTAGCAGTTGGTATTCTGGCTCCATTACTTAGCTGAGAAACCCAGCATAATTATGTTTTTTTTTTTTTGCACTGAAGATGAAAAATGACTGGTTATGACCCCTGCTACACAGAGCTGCTTTATAATATTCCTCTGTTATATATATTCAAGAGCTTACCTGTATTTGATCTCATTCATCATGCTATACATATTGTCTATAATCCATCTTCACAAATCAATATGAGCAATGTGATCCCGTGAAACCATCCCTGCAGTGCCTCGTGCACATGTGTGATAGTCATAGTTCTGAACTGCAAAACAAAAAGAAAAGATTACAAAGTTTGCATTGAAATAAATTCTACTTTGAATGTATTTCAAGCTCCATAAAGAGTGTGGGGGGTATCAGAGAGTAAGTCACAGGTGTCTAAGAAATATATATGGCTCTTTAACACATTCATTCACACTTC
Source organism: Helostoma temminkii (assembly GCA_900302695.1). Taxonomy (NCBI): domain Eukaryota; kingdom Metazoa; phylum Chordata; class Actinopteri; order Anabantiformes; family Helostomatidae; genus Helostoma; species Helostoma temminkii. The sequence continues at coordinate 78,792 of OMLM01014382.1, forward strand.
ACATACTTGCAAATGCACACACACACACAGACATCAATCTGTGGCCCGGAGCAACAGCTGGATCCTTTCCCATTCCAGGAGCTAGCGGTAGCTTAGCAGAGCCATGTGGCATCTGCATATGCATGTGTAAACATGCACTCACAGTGAATTCTGTTTCTCTCTGCATCAACAGTGGCATAGAGATATGTATCCACCATGCACGAAGCTCTGTATCAATATGCTCACGTCCTCTCAGTCAGTCTATTTGTAAATTCAGGTCTATTGTTTGTTTTTGATATTACAATTTGCTTCAAGAATTATTTCGGGAACAGCGGGACAGTTGTCACTTATTGTGTGTTGTGTGTGCATGAGTTTGTGGCACTTTGCAATTTGTAAGTACATATAGAAAAGTTACAAATGATATGCTCCACTTCTTGGCCAGCGTGTCTTTTCACAGATACACAAGATGTTCAGCTTTTTGACCATTAAAGGAGACACTGTGGAGGCACTGTGCATCGTGGCCATGTGAGGTACAGCATGTAAATTGTGGCTTCATCCTTCAGAAAAACAAGAAGCCCTTAATAATGCAGGATTCAACTAATTATTGCAGAGCTAGTTTTGTGCCCTGTAGGATGCTCACATGGGAGCATCTGCTTCCACATAACTGTATGTAACAGACATATATAGACAAACACAGCAGTCTGCCTGGATGCCAATCTCTCTATTATGGCTTTGAAGTGCATGCGAGGCAGCACTCCCGCAGGACGCTCTGCACTCGCTCCAGTGTGGATCGGCATTACTGCCATTATTACACACAGAATTATTATTTTGATTTCCTCAGAGACAAAGAGAAAAAAAGGGAAAGCAGGTTCTTCCGTGTTTATATGAAGTGGATGGGTTTTGTCTTTTTTGTTTGTACTTGTGTAAAAGTGTCTTTGTGCATGTGTTTGAATGCATTTAACAGCATATGGCAAGATATGTGTAGTGTACACACAGACAGACCATCACCAAAAGATATGTCCCCACACACACAGTCCAAGTAACTGCAGGAAATGCACAGGTAGCATTGAGTTTTGCATCTAACACTTAGGATTGAGCAAAACTCAATGCTACCTGTGCATTTCCCACAGTTATTTGGACTGTGTGTGGGGGGGTTCTTTTTGTGTGTTTAGTTTTTACAGTTGTTATTTCCTACTTTGTCCATAAGTCCTCATGAATGACATGGATCAAAGTTTTGTGGATGTGTTGTAGTTGTTCATGAATTCATTCCTCCTAATTATTTCATATTTAGCTGTGTTTCCTAGGTAGAGACATAGGGATGAAAGCACATGTAATGAAGCTAATTTGGTGCATTACTATTTGGATAAAACCATTGTGATTTCTTCATTAGTTCACAGTGAGCACCAGGAAATCATGACACATCTTTCATTAATTCATGCATTAAATCATCATGAGTTACGCATTAAACGTGTTAAACATTACTTAATAAGCTTGCCTTATTATAAAGTGCTACCAAACTTACTTTACAAAGTCCAATGTGCAGTATGTCATGCACAAGGAGTAATGAGATTTAAGACATGAACAAAATTCTTTAGATCGTCATGCAAGGTAATTTAAAGAGCAGCTCTTGGAAAAAAACTTCAGAGAGGTCATGCATTGATCACACAGCTGCTAATGTTTTGAATTGAAATGAGATGAGTAGTTAACTTGTGGACAGTTCACAGGCTCTGCAGTCTTCTGTTGTTTGGTGTGGTCATTTACACAATGCATACAATATATTGAATTCCCTCTAAGCTAGGGGCCTCTACCAAAGGCCTGGGAGCTTGGGAGTTCTGCATAGTATCTTAGCTGATCCTAGGACTACACTTTTCTGGACAGAGATCTCTCCCAGTTTGGGGGTCACAGCCTGACTGTTGCCTTCACCTTCCACATCTTAGCTTGGTCATTTTTGACCACCTGTGGGTGTATCCCATTTTGACTTTGGGACCTGCAGCCCATACTCAGCAGATGTTCCTGTGTACTATGCCAGCCACTTGGTTATGGCAATCCATGTATGTCCTGCCTGCTAACCTCTTATAGCTCTCTGTTATTTGCTGAATTGTCTCAGGGGCATCTTTGCACAGCCGGCACCTAGGGTCCTGCCTAGTGTGGTACACCCCAGCCTTTACTAATCTTGTACTTAGAGTTTGTTTCTGTGCTGCCATTATTAGTGCCCCTGTGCTGTCTTTCAACGCTGCCTTGTCCAGTCACTGGTAGAATTTGACGATATAAGCCACTCTTCAATCTGCCAGTGGTGCACATACAGTAAAAGTTCCCACGATTTTTTAATAGTACTATCAAATCTCAATATCAAATATTTGGAGATAGTTTTAATTTTAAGTCAGCAGTAGTTACAGCAGTTCACACACAGGTCAGGCTGTTATTAAAGTTTGGTGGTAACAAAGGAAGTACTTTTCCTGCCTCTGGTCAGTGATGAGATCTCTCACACTGATCTACTGCATTATAAGTAATTATTTTAAGTGAACTGGTGATGCTGGAGGAGATATATTAAATATTGGTTATGGTGCCAAAGATAAGACTCTGCCTGGAACTACTCACAAATCCATAAAGGTACCCCTGAGTCTGTGTTAAGACGCCAAATGGAAGCATCATAATCATCATCAAAAAGTACTTATTTTGTTTGTTTGTTTAAAGATAACCCAATACTGACATTTTTGTGCCTAACCCTAATCCACAGATTAGGTAGACAGATAATCTACATGCAAAAATGTCACTGTCTTTATTGAAAAAAAATCCTGGGAAATGTACAACAAGAAGAACAGAACAAACAGCGTAGCGTGTACACATCAATACAGTACATATGGTACAAACAGGGGCTTCATCCATTTACAAGACAGTGAGCTATATGCAAATTAAATTAGCATGGACAGAAGCTCTTAACCCGTAATTAACCCTTGGTTAATTACATGCATAGATGTTAAAGCGCAGACTTAATTATTGCTTTTGACCTCATCAGCTTCTAAACAATAAGATTTAGCAGATGATAAATCTCCCGTGTGAAATGCAAGACAGCAAGAACAGTTTTTAAATGACTTTGGTGAAATTGAACCCTATTGGTTTAGGTAATTTCATAGCGATATGCTAATGACAAAGCAGAGATGACATTTCAGTGTTTGTAATCAGATACTTTAGGGTCAAGCAGCTGATTTCTGCCTGAGTCTGAGGGAAGCTGTTTACCTTAAATGACCCTGTCTTTTTTACATCTCATCCAGTGACTAAATGTCTTGCATTTGGCTCACTGGGCAACAGCTAGCATCATGAATTCCATTATACTTAAATGAAATTGCATTAAGAGCATGTGTCTGCAAGGATTTTCATGTGCTCCGAGTGGATGGAAGTGGAGAGAATTTATTGGAGACCTCTGCCATCACTGATTATATCAGTAGGAACAGAAATCTCTAACTACCTATTATGATCTCCAAACAAGATATCGACACTCTCTGGATCCAAATTCTCATTCTGGTTGGGTGTTCCCCAGAGTGGTGGTCTGAAAAGGCCAGGAGTTATTTCCATATTTATTGTGCTGTTTCAGTCCCAGATGAATAAATCAAAGGCGTAGCTAATGGCCTTCTACAGATTCCTTAATAAATCTCTGCTTTAATCCGCATTATTAAGTACTCGCTTGTGTGTGAGGTGGCTCAAAATGCCACAAGTACTTTGTTTTCATTTAGTAAAGAGCCATTTCTAGCTCTTTTGGTGCAGCAAGTCTCTCTCTTACTTTTTCCATCTTTCCTTCACTCTGCTTTCTCACCATGTCTTAACCTTGTGGAAGCAGTCTCGGGGTCTTAATCGTGGTACTCTTCCTGATTAAAACCAGTGTACTAAGCCAATTAAGATGCCCACAGGTGGGCAATTAGAAGAGTGAATGTGCAATATACAGCTGAAGTGGGTCAGACAAGGCTACAGGTCTGGGACACATTCTCCTTTGATTGTGAGACGCTGCTCTGACATCAGCTGCAACTTTTCTGTAACAGTCATTAACATGGCTTTGCTAAAAACACAACATCCTCTGTAAAAAAAACAACATGAAGTTTCTGATATTTTACATTATATCTCCAAGTATAGTATGAGGAGAAATCTAAACACAAAGGCATTAAGGATCACATAAAGTCTGCTCCCTCCATCACCCATTTAAATGTAAAGGTGTTGCCATATCAAATTTACCTGTGGAGTTTGGCTTGAAGCAAACAGGACATAAAGTGGTTAAAGGTATAGGGAAAAAGTAGCTCATGTAGCTAACACATGTTGAAATTTATATTCTCAAGCACTGTGATTGACCTACAGTAGAGGTTAAGGCATTGTCACTGAGCTCACTGCAGCCATGTTGCATCCTTCCTAAACAGTCAACTTTCTGGAGAGGTCAGAGACTAGAGTGGTGAAGAACAACAGAAAAGACAAACTCACCTTTATTCTTTGTACAGTATAACCACAAGTAAAAATGTGACATGAATCAGTTTGGATTCTGAAAGCAGTACAACTATGACATGTAGTTGCCTGCTTTCTAGCATAGCATCTGAATTAAAGGAAGGATTCTCTCAAAAGATGTGGGTCAAGGCAAACACCCTCTCTACCTGTTTGAGCACAAAATATATTTATGACTTGAGTAAGTGGAATACACTACGACTAAACCAATAGAGTACATATGCGCACTAAGCCACTAAAGCAAAGTCAGTTGATAATTATATATAGAGGGTTTTTAGAAGCAACCCTGCTGTAAGAGTGAGCCTGAAGGTCCTCTCGTTTTCTTTAATTACCATCCCATTTATCAATCCACTTATCTACCTCTGCCTCCTGATGCCTACATTAATCTACGTCCCGGGATGAAGGCTCCACGAAAGATGGTTTTGTTTATCACAGATGATGATGATACTCAGCAACACAGACAAGCACCTGGGCCAAAAACAACCATCAGTGCTTTATCAGTAATGTCTTCCGTCCTCCTGTTTCTTCCATATTGTGTGGTTTTGGTTTTCTATTTTTCCTTAATGTGATACATGTAACCACTAGAAATGATGTTTTTATGATTTTGGTAGTAAAAGAACCTGAAACAAAAGGCTGAATGGTTGGCCATGTGGCTATCTGAGAAAGACAGCAACAGTGCTGTGGATGTGAAATGGGATGCTGGGAGTATTGTGCATGTGGGAGGAGAATAGATTTTTGAATGGTGTTTGAGATAACAGTTGAAGGTCCTGAATTCACACAAACACCACTCTCACCCCATTTCTCAGTGCATCCTTTCTTCCTCATTTACCTCCTTGCCCTTCTCCTCCCTTTTCTCCCGAAAGCTTTATCATTTTCAAAAACACACACACACACCCACGGCGCCTCCATCATCGTGCCTGTGTGTAGGAGGCTCATAATGGAACATCTGCATGAATAGGGCATTTTCAGGATAAGCAGGGAAGAGGAGAGCCACATAAAAGTAGCCGAGCTAAATGGAAGCTCAGCTTGGTGAGGCAAAATTAATCATTTTAATATCTTCAACCTTAACTCTAATGAGAAGCTCTGGGTGCAGATACCAAACTTTTGGCACGGATGAGAGAAAATAACACATCTCAGGCACCCAAAACAGCCTCTCCCTCCTCCTCCGCCTCCTCGTTCTCCTCCGCCAGCAGTACCAAGAAAAGAAGTTTGAATGCAGAAACAGATCCTGAACTTCCCTTTTAAATAATTCAGCAACTGGACAAGAAGCAAACTTTCTGGAGACAGAAACTCCTGCCAGCCCAGGTATGAGCACAGATGATTCTCTGGAGAAAGTGGAGCTGTGAGGAAGAAATGGGTTGGAGAAGGAAGGCTTTACTACAGCCTCAGACTGAGCATCCGCTGCTGAGTGATCTACCGACAAGAATCCCATCTTCTGAGTATATTAATGTACTGTAAACTTAAACTGCTTTCCAACCAGTTCAACAAGACACTTTTCTGGCAGCACATACCTGCTTGGTCCATCCCAAGTGAGTGTTTCTTCTGTTGTATTCAGCATTATTTAATTAAGCAGAATCCCAGTCCCATCAAGTTATGTTATTTTATCTGCAAGTAAAGTTAAGGCTGACAAGCAGTAGGAGCTTCAAATTGCAATAATTCAACTGACAATAATGGTGTTGTACATAAAATGACACTGGTGTTATCTTTTCACCAGAACCTGAACAACAGTCAGGTCATTCTGAACAGCAAACATAGCATTGCTCATTTGCCTCTTTAAAAATCAACAATTCCAGTGTTTGTCAAATCCTCACCTCTCTGAATTCATTTGTACAGCTGCCTCAGCTCTATGAATGGACAAACAGTCACTCCACTGCAAATAATTGTCACCATAAGATGACACTGGAAAACTGGTTATGTTTGTGTTGTGGCACAAACTTCACATAGTCAACCCCCAAACATAACTTTGCTCACTGAGGTCAGTCAGGGCTCAGTAGTCATTTGGAAGGGTTAATGGCCTATCAGGCAAACATGAATAGATCTGCCTTTTACTATAACAGAGATGAGATATGGATATGGGATTGTTAATTATTTGAAATAAGCTTAAAATGGTTGTTCAAAATTGGTTTAGAAGGGGTTTTCAGAGTACCATTTCTTAATAACCAAAGCAACCAAGTGCAGGTTTCTGACCACTGGATCATGACCAACAGAATTTTGCATCAACAAATCGCTCACAATTGAACCACGTTCTAAATAATGAAATGTAAGGCAATAAAAATTAGTACGTACACACACACACACTCACATACACAATCCATAGTGTGAGCCAAAACTTATTTGCATTTTAAGCTCCTTTAGGAGATTTAGGAGAAGTCTTTCAAATTTCATTACAAGCTCATTTTGTGTTGTGTTTAACAATATAGTTTGCAGCCATGCTAAAGCTGTTGCAGAACTGTGTGTTCTGGTCGCTAAAATTTCAAATTTGCCTGTGACGTACTCATGTTATGATATTTTTTCAGGCTGTGTTTACAACAAGTCCCTCTCTTTTTCCACCTGAATCCACCTGAATTGCATGTTTTTCTTAAATTCTAACCACTCCTCACCACTTCCCCTCCGGCTAATAATCCCTTCTCTTTTGTGTTCTTGCTGTTTCTTATCCATTTCTTACCTGCTTCTATACTTCTCATAACATCCTTTAACCCCTTTGTGCTATCTTCCATCTGCCCTTCTTCTGCATTTACCTGCACTTGTTGTTAGAGGTGGCGGCAGGTCACATCGGTCCGAGCTGCGCTGTTCCAGGCTCTACCATGCTCGGCCAACTGTTCTGCTCTGTTTGGCACACCTGACTGGGGCACAGTATTTAGAGCAACCTCATCTTGAATCCTCACCCTACTTGTCCTGCTTTTCCTCCACCTTCTCAATCCCACAGCAATCACACTCCATACTTGTCACTGAGCCCATTTTCACTAAGCTAACTGTCATTAGCCTAAGTGTTACACTGCCTGGCTCCTTCTTTCCTGCCAAGTCTGGGACTTGTCCACCTGAATGCCAAAGAGCTACACCCCCTGTGCCTTATATGTTGTGCCCAACCAATACATCCAAATTATCCTAACAATCCTAATTTTCCTACAGGCTTCAGTACAAAACTGTCCCAAATCTCTACTTCCATTAACTGATAATTAACAGCTAAAGACTACACAGATCTAATGTAAGTAACTATATATCTGTTATTATCATGGACTACTACAGAAGTTAAATGTTAATAAAAGTTCACAATGACAACGGTATACATACGTACATACATAAATATATACATACATAAATCAATAATATAAATAATAAAAAAAGTAATGGGATGATAACTTAGAGTCCAAAAATGATGAGCTTACGACAATATGCTATTTGCCTTCCATACCTGTCAGCCAGGGAGTATTGACAATAAATGGTTTTATAACAAAGATGAAGATGATATGCCTGTCTAGTGCTATGAAAATGAACCTGAGTATTAGATTTACTAAAACTCTAGAACAAAATCAAAAAGAATTTGATAGGAGCATACACCGGTATATAAACGTGCCAACATGCATATCTGAAAAATACTATATATTGAAAAAAAAATATTGAGTTTTCAAATCAGAGCAGAAGAATCTTTGAAGGTTGAGGGGGTTTTTTTCACAACATGAAGCCTACAAAGGATAGTATATTATAATAAAACAACTAAGAATATGTCATAAATCATGTTATAAATCATGCAGGATGCAAAAAGGATTTATTAACCATCTATATAGTTTACTAATAATTCCCCATGTCTTATAATAAATCCAGGTTTTGATGGAAACATTATCTATTAGTAAACGATATTATTTAAAATATACCATAAATGCATATTAACAATACCATAATATCCATCATGTTATTTATGCTGTTACATATCAAACAATCTTTTTCATTATTATATTAGACCATAGAAGATTGCCACCATCCATTACCATATCACCTCATTTATATCAGAATAGGTGATATTGTGGTATTATCATCCACTACATTAACACATTTGACATTTGTAGCTCATTATGAGACATAGTCTGTTGTATTTTGCCAGAGTTAGCAGCAATTACACCATAACCAGTAGATACATCGCTATTCTAAACTATATGCCATTGCATTACTTGAATTTGCATTTTGCTGAATGTGTTTGTCTCTCTCTGACTTTAGCATCAGCCACCAAGGGCAGCAGAGGAAAGGAACAGGAGGGAGGAGGCAGTGGGAGGGCTGGCTTTGACATGTGGACGGATGACAAGGACAACTACCTGCACCAGTTTTCTGCACTTTGATCCATTGCAGGCGACTGATTTATCAACAGACAAGCAGATGCTATCATCAGTGGAAGATGCAATTGACAAATGGCAGCCTGAGAGACAGTGTGGGGGTGGAGGGTTAAAGTGGAGTGGCTTGAGTGGCAAAGCAACATGAGGGAAACTGAGGTAAGGTTGGAAAAGGTGTGAGAAGTTTCAAGAATAGGGAAGCATACAGTGCTGTAAAAAAGTATTTGACACTTTCTGATTTTTCTTTTCATATATGTCACACTCAAATAATTCAGATCATCAAAGAAAGCTGATAACCCATACAAATTGCAGTTTTTAACATTTATTAAGGGAAAATAGCTGTGAAACCTAACAACTGGTTGTGCCACCCTTAGTGGCAACAACTGCAATCAAGTGTTTACAACTTGGCAATGACTCTTTCACAGTGCTGTGGAGGAATCATGCTTTACAGAATTGTTTTAATAAAGCTACACTGGAGCATGAAAAGCCTATTTAAGATCATGCCACGGTATCTCAATCAGATTTAAGCCCAGACTTTGACTAGGCCATTCAAAACCTTCATTTTGTTTTGTTTTGTTTTTTTATCAATTTAGAGGTGGGCTTGCTGGTGTGTTTTGGATAATTGTCCTGCTACATAACCCAAGTGTGCTCGAGCTTGCAGTCATGAACTGATGGCTGGACATTCTCCTCAACATTTTATGCTAGAGTGCAAATTATTCAGGTCCTGAAGCTGCAAAGCAGCCCCAGATCATCACACTACCACTACCATGTTCGACTGTTGATATGAGGTCTTTTTATGAAATGCTGTGTTAGTTTTATGCCAGATGTAACAGGATGCACATCTTCTAAAACGTTTAGCTTTTGTCCAGAAAGTCTGCAGAATATTTGCCCAAAAGTCTTGGAGATAATTGACATGTTAGAAGATATGTTTTTGAAAAAATGTGAGACGAGCCTTTGTGTTCTTTTTGGCCAGCACTGGCCTTCACCTTGGAACTCTCTCATGGATGCCAAGTTTAATTACATATATATATATATGTAATTAAACTTTATTCTTTACATATATTGCATATATTTACATACATTATACAAAAATGATCAATGGAATGATTATTCCATAGAGGTCTGGATTCAGAATTATACTCTAAATAAAAGTTGAAAAGTCAGATCACAGGCTGATCCAACTTCTGTGGAAATTCCTCAAGACACTTCAAAATGAGGCTCAGTAGTGTGTGTGGCCTCCACGTGCCTGTATGCACTCCCTACAACATC
>OMLM01014382.1:88863-114136 GCA_900302695.1 Helostoma temminkii
ATACAAAAATGATCAATGGAATGATTATTCCATAGAGGTCTGGATTCAGAATTATACTCTAAATAAAAGTTGAAAAGTCAGATCACTGGCTGATCCAACTTCTGTGGAAATTCCTCAAGACAATTCAAAATGAGGCTCAGTCAACTTCTGTACAGTCTGTGGTGTGTGGTGTCGGTGGATGGAACGAGACGTGTTGTTCCAGAGGTGCTTAATTGGATTCAGTTCTGAGGAACGGGCAGGCCAGTCCATAGCATCAGTGCCTTCATCATGCAGGAAATGCTGACACCAGACCATCACTGACCTCCCGCAAAACCGGTTATCCTGGAGAATGTTGCAGGCAGCAGAAAGTTCTCCACAGTGTCTCCAGACTCCTCCATGCTCTTGACACTGTGCTGGGACACACAGCAAACCTTACCACAGTGCGAACTGATGTGCCATCCTGGACGAGCTGCACTACCTGAGAAACTACTGTGGGTTGCAAACATCACCTCATGCTACCTCTAGTGGTGAAAACACTGGCAAAATGCAATAGTGACCAAAAATCAGCCAGATTGAGGCTAGGGAAATTGTCTGTGGCCACCACCTGAAGAACCATTGCTTTATAGGAGTTGTCTTGCTAATTGCCTGTTGTTTATTCCATTTGCACAACAGCATGTGAAATTGATTTACAATCAGTGTTAAACCTAACTGGACATGTTGATATTCCAGATGTGTGATGGACTTGGACATTGGAATGATTATGTTTCCTTTATTTTTTGAGCAGTGTATATATAAATATTCACTGACGTTAACTGTGACAATTCTTTAGATGTTGCTCTGGGTACTTTTTTAACCTCCTGGATGAGTCCTAATTTTGTTAGGCTGGCTACTCCTGGGTTCACCACTGTTCTACGTTTTCTCCATTTGTGGATAGTCGCTCTCACTGTGATTCGCTGAAGTCCCAAAAACCTTTGAATTGGCTTTGGAAGCCTTTCCAGACCGATACATGTCAATTTTTGACTTTGTTTCTCATCTGTTCTTGCATTTCTTTAGCTAGGCAAAGGCAGGTTTGGACAGCTTTTTTCCCTTAAAAAATGAAATCATAAAAGTGTGAAAATATGCAAAAAATCTAAAATCAGGAAGAGAGCAAATACTTTTTTTTACAGCACTGTAGATGGGTTGGTAGACAGGTTTACAAATTACCATGGAAGGTACATTGAGTACTGTGTATATGTACACATAGACAGACTGAAAACTAGAAATAGACATTTAAGTCCAAAAAGAAAAGACAGAGAGAAGGAGGGGAAGAGAGTGAGAGATTCCGTGCTCAGTAAACTGTGATAAGTGGCAGGATGAGAGAGATGTTGTTCAGCCTCCAAATTACTGACTGCAGCATGTAAACATGATGCTGGGCAGAATGAAGCTGCTGCTACACTGATCAGTGAGGAAAAAATCATGATGCGCAGCAAAGAGAATAACCAAGTATAATCACCAACTATTTGATGCAATTACAAATGTTGCTGATGTCTGCGTGTGTATACGCAGCGTTTACATGTGCAGTCTTTGTGTGCACACTTTTGTGTACATGCATGGATTGAGGTGTGTGTGATTTTGTACCAGCTAATTGTTCGGTTACACAGAAAAGAAAACGCATGGCAACTGTTTTATTCTATGTTGCTGTCCTCTGAAGCATGAGGCACAGCTTGGTGCTTGTGAGTGTCGCAGAATGCAACAAGTCGGGCTGGACACACACACACACACACACACACACATACACACCATAGTTGCTATGGAAACAGGGCCCTCAAAAGGGGCAAAGAGTTTTGAAGGATGCAAAAAATGTACTCAGAGGTTCTGACTCACAGGAAAATAGCTTTATTGGAAAAGAAAAATGCATGCACTTTTTATTTTTTGATGCCATCAACAAATTATGAATAAGGTTATTTTTTATATATCTGTAAGGTAAGGAGTTTTGCTCTGTCACACCTAACAGTGTGTATTAGCTCACCTTTTTCAGTACACTGAAGATTGCTTGATATGCAGCACAGTGACCTGGCCCACATGGTTCACTCAGGTGGTATATAATGCACTTGACTTGACTAAAGACATTAAAATAGATGTCTAATCCTTGACTAATTCTACCCAGATTCCTTTGTTCATATCATAAGCACAGAAAGAGGCATGTTCACACACACACAGGAGAGAGAGAGGTATCTTATTCCAGGCTTTTAGACAGGCCATTGTTATTTAGAGAGCCCCACCACCAGTCAAACCACCTGCCCACACATACTCCAATCATCCCCCTCCCACACTGCCGCCCACCATCCTACCCACACCACAACGCACACACATGCACATAAATGTATTCTCTAAAAATGTCACTATTGGCAGGGTAGCAAAGCCTCCAAAACAACGTTTAGACATGAAACTCTTCGCTAAGCCAATACTAATGAAATTCTTCAACTTCTGTCATATAGCAGCCTTTTAAGGAATAGCAATCCACAAAGCTTTTCAGAGACAGCGGAAAGTCTCAACACACACAGATCTGTGCGTCCTCTAAAGCCACCCATCATGCTCTGCTATTTGACACTTGCCGGGGCTGCTTGGTGCTTTGCCAGCCGGACTCTCTTTCGCTCCAGCAGGCAAACAAATTAGCGAAGGAGACTTGACCCCTGTTCAAAGAAAGGGCATCGCTGGGAAATTAGAATTCGAGACTCAATTAGAAACTCCACGATTCCGTCCACGGATGCGTCACAGATATGCCGCTTAGCCTCACACGTGGTTGGAGGCCGTAATTAACACAGACCATTGATGCTCATTGGTGACAAGCATGGACAAGGGTGTGTAGATTCATTCTACCCAAGGGTGCATGAATGTACAGTATGTGCATGCTAATTGGTTTTGTATTCAAGACATTTATTACTACCTTTTTTAGCTTTAGATAGCTCTGCATAAATGCTATAAAAAACTCGGCACAGGAATATTAATATTGATGTCCTCAGCTGGGTGGGAGGCTAAAACAACAAAATCCCTTGTTATTCCAGTCACAAAATGATCCCTGACACAACCCAAACAATATTTACAGTCTTCATCTACATGTATTTACTAGAAAATGCACAATAAAGATCTTTTTTTACCTTTCCATAATGGTTTAGTCAATATCCTGTCAACATTTTGACATACAGCCTGTTCACATTAGCCTGTCGCTTTTTGCCCCTTTACTCCACCATTATGCCCTATTTTGTCAGTCTGTTCAACCACTTTCACATCTATTTTCTTGCCTCTCTTTCTCTAGCCATTTCAGAGTATATAAATGCCAGGCGCAGAGTAAGGGAACAGGGGTGCTTCTAAACCCAAACAGACAGATAGATTTAGGCTGCTTATTGAATCCATTTGTCTTTGGGTTGGCACTAATGAAAGAGCTATTAGGCAGAGAACATATTAGGCTGTGCATATGTGTCTTTCTGCAAGTGTGTGTGACAAAAAGAGAGAAAGAACACGAGCAATAATGGGTTACCTTTTCATTGGCCACGAAAGGCCAATAGTCTTTAAAAGAGAATATTAGTCCCCTCCACTGTAGAGCTCTCTGGAGCTGTCCTTTGGGTGCTATTAATGTAATGTATATGGACTGACTGCATCATTTTCTTACACACTCAGCATGACTCATCTTCACAGATGGGCATAGGATGTGAAGAAGGGTCAGGTCTGTTTGTGGACCTGCACTAATTACAGTATTTAGATGTTGTAGTATGAGCTGTTTACGCCAGTAAAAGGAAACAGCTGCTGTTCTGTCAGTTCAGATGCACCTCGCTGTACTGCTGCCTCATTCTCTGTTGGCATTTAAATACAGATGAACTGAGCTTCACTCTTACAAAAAACAAGCTCCTCTATCACCTCCACCTGACACTGCAAGTCTTCCTCTCTTTATCTTTGTCTGTTCCTCCCACAACCAAAGCAGCTAACTCAATAAACAAATCATTTGTTTCTGTTGTAATCAGCATCTATCTTCTTGATGGCATAGAGTCTGACTTCTGTAATCATTTCCTGCAATTCTTTTTCCCAACACCTAATTTTCTTTAGGTTTTGGCTTGATTATATGCTTGGCATATTGGAATTTGAATTAAGAAAAAAAGGAGTGCCAGCTCAAGAAAAACCCATCACTTTCTGCTGATTGAATAATAACACTGTTAGATTTCATTTAGTCTCAAACTAGTTAAAGTTTGGAAGAAATGGCTAGAACCTGCTGACACTTTAGGAAATTTATTCAGTGCATTTTTCAATTCAGACAAAATCCAAACTAAGAAAGATAATTTATTGCATTGAATGGACTTTTGTGACAAAATGTTTTAAAATGTGTAGCACTGTTGTCTCGGAAATCCATCAGAGACTCTAAAATTAGGGCGTTTACATGAGAAGTAAAAACACTGACTTGTTCCTTTCTCAATATAGGTGATATTAAAAAAAGTTGGTTGAACAGGCTGGTTCTTCAGCAAAATCTGAGTTTAACACAGGAAACCACTTTTTGTGGAGTGTGTATAGTCAAACTAGGGGTTTGTGCCATCAAATATGACTAAGTATAGTGTCTTTTCGTTATCATGATTCTGAACATTTTACCCATAAATAATCATTCCTACCTAACATGTCTTTGTGGATTAACCAAAGCTTAACCATGGTGCCACATCATAAAAGTATGTTCAGTACAAATGATAAATTATACTGTGCCACCTTAGCACATCAGAATAAAGGCATCAGATCAGAAAAAGCATTGTTGTAAAGGAACTCATAAACTAGCTTTTCTGTTGTTGAAGGATTTGTTGGCATCTACATAAAAGCTGCTTTAATCAGTTTTATGGAGCCACCAAGGGGCACATGATCTGGCTCTCAAACACAAGAATTATTAGAGTTATGGAAATGTTAGTAAATATGTGCCTACTTCATATCTAACAGACACACAGTAATACTAGCAGTCCATAAGAGATCAGACATTCAATATAACAAAACAACAAAAGACAACAATTGAATTTTATCTGATGAAATATTAGATCTTCCAACATCCAGTTTTTGTGACTATTGTTTTAATAAAGTTTTTTATGGTTATGACAAACCTGGTTAAAGAGGCTTCAGACTGACTTCAAACATGTGCTCATTTAATTAAAACAAACCCTAATGTTTTCCTAACCTTAACCAAAGTGTTTTTGTTCCCTAAACATAACCACACGCAGTCTCTGGGGTTGAACTCAGTGGTTGCATTACTTTAACATCCAGTTTGTGACGCTTTAATGTACCGACAACTTCTGTTGTCAAAGCACTACATGATTTCACAGTGTCTCATACTTCCCTCTGGCAATCTCCATTTACTCATATATTACCATGTGTAACATCATGGACATGTTACTCTCTCTCCTCTCCCCCCCTCACTCCCTGTTTCTCTGAAAAATGCATCATCAAGGTCTGAGTCAATGTGAGCCTGTGAGAAATTAAATTCCCCTAATTAGGCCAGCAGATTTGCCTGCTTTATCCTTCTGCCTCCCAAACCTCCCCTCATAGAGACAAATCTCTAATTAATCGCCGCATGCTGCTGTTGACTATACTTCAGAGGCCAAGCCTCAATGGATAGTGAAGGGATTCTCATGCTTCTTCACTCTTGAAATAGGATTCTGAGAAAAAAAAAATTATAATCAGACTTCTCCTATACACTGTATGTACATTCTCTACGGGGTTATTCGGTGTTTACATCAAAGGAAAACGGCTCGTGGCTGTAATTGAGGATTATATAATTCTGCAATTTCTATTTACTGTAATAGTATGGCAGACTAAGTGTGTGTGCCTGAAAATTGTGTATGTGGACAAGCATGCATAACAAGAACAAGAGGGCAAAGATACAGGATTTCAGCAGATTTCTTCAACTAATTAAGATCAAAGTTTAGCCATTTTCAGAAGTTCAGATTGCTCACATCTATGGCATCAGTGTCTCACTCAGCTCCTCCAAATGTTGCACGTACTGTAAGAGAATAAAAATATTTCCACAAAACATCTGAACTCAGGGGTGAACTCATTGATTGTTCCTGCAATTTGGTCCATTTTAGATGAACTTTTGTTGAACTGTGAACCATTTTGATTGTATATCCATTAGTAGGCAGGGGGACTTACAGAAGAGGTTGGTGCTTATGTGTCCCATATTTCAAGCCAGTTCATTTTGTGCTGCTAAATTAGAGGTTTGCATATTATACATAAAAATAAAGCAGATTTATTATGGCTTCTTTTTAAAGGCAGCATTTACTGTGGAAGGGAAAATGGATATCTACAAAGATGTACCTTAATCATCATTGGTGCAAGCAGTTGGCTTTAAATGTCACATAATTAGGTAAATGGAGATCACTTGCTTTTAGTCAAATTCCAACATTTGGTTGTGCTAACATTCCCTGAGGTGCAGTTAAGTCATTACAAATGTAGAAAGTATGGCACAGCTATAGATTTGCTAATAGCAGGGCATCTTTAAAAACGTTCCCATTACCATTATCTGTTATTTGTTAACATGCTGTAGTGCTGCTCTGATGTCATTGACATCTGTATTATTTTCTTCTGTGAAGAGACTGAATCACAAAAAGTGTGAACGAGTGACTTTAAAAGGCAATTATTATTAAGATGATATAAGTAATACAACAAATTTGTCCATTTAAGATTGTTTGAGAAACTCAGAAAACCTTGTAGAGAAAAAAATAATACAATTATTAATTATTCAAAACTGTTCTTACAAAGTAGAATGTGGAAACACTGAACTGTGAA
Organism: Helostoma temminkii; assembly: GCA_900302695.1. Lineage (NCBI taxonomy): Eukaryota > Metazoa > Chordata > Actinopteri > Anabantiformes > Helostomatidae > Helostoma > Helostoma temminkii. The sequence goes on from OMLM01014382.1 coordinate 95,629, forward strand.
GCTGATCCAGACAGACTCAAAGCTGTAATTCATGCCAAAGATAAGCACTGTATTAATTTCTATGAATGTTCTATAGATTTACTATGTAATCTGGCTGAAATAAAATCTACTAGAATGTGCAAGCCAATTCTCACCCCACTAATACAGTGAGTATCTCTGTGTAGTCATAGCAGGTGTAATGCTTATGAATCCCCAGCCAATATCCATACTCTACATTCACAGTTACCTGCTGTTCACCCCTCTGTGCTCCTGTCCCTCTAAACCTCAGTTAGAGAGCGCAATGGAAAATATCAGACTCTCAACTGGTCTAAAGCAATCAGTGTGATGGGATTCCACTAGCTGCTGGCTTTACATATTCAATCTGTCTCTATCCTCTTTAGATAAACACAGCTTCTCAGGGGCCCCAGCTGCTGTTGCACAGTGGCTTCATTGGGTGACAGAGATGAGGAGACTCACCTCCTGATGCTGTGCGGGTCAAGCCCAGTGTAGGTGTAGCTGCCTGCTGGACTTCATAAATGTTGTGTGCACTGTGTGTTTCCGTGTGTTTGTGTACAATATGCGAAAGTGTTTTAGCATGTGCTACTGTCTGAACAGTCCCACTCTTGCTCATTTATATGAAGAAAGTGCATTACTTGTATAATGCACTAATGACTTTAACCTATACATACACACGTCACAAATAGTTTTGTTACAGCAGTGCCATCGCTATATCTGACCGAGGTTAATTTAGTTCCTGTGATTGTGTGGAAAAGAATAAGATAGAGTGCATTCAGAAAGTATTTAAAGCGCTTCACTTTTCCATTTTTTGTTATATTACAGGCTTATTGCGAAATTAATTATTTTCCTCATAATTCTACAAAAAATACCCCATAATGAAAATGTGAAAGAATTTTGTTTGAAATCTTTGCAAATTTCAAGGAATTATCTGTAAACCTCCGACACAGGTTTTTATTGAGGCACAGATCTGTGGAAGGGTACAGGTACATCTCTGCGGCATTGAACCAGGCACTGCTTATCACCTGGCCAATAGCATCCCTACAGTGAAGCATGGCGATGGCAGCATTATGTTGTGAGGATGTTTTTCAGTGGCAGGAACTAGGAGACTAGTCAGGATTATAGGAAAAATCATTGCAGCAATGTACAGAGACATCCCTGATGAAAACCTGCTCCAGAGATCTCTGGACCTAAGACTGGGGCGAAGGTTCATCTTCCAACAGAACAATTACCCTAAGCACACAGCCAAGATAACAAAGGAATGGCTATGGGACAAATCTGTGAATGTCCTTGAGTGACCAAGCCAGAGCCCAGACTTGAACTTGATCTCGATGGGGAGATCTGAAAATTGCTGTGCACTGACATTCCCCATTCAACCTGATGGAGCTTGAGAGGTCCTGCAAAGAAGAGTGGGAGAAAAAAATAGGTGTGCCAAGCTTGTAGCATCATAATAAAAAAGACTTGAGGCTGTAATTGCTCAACAAAGTATTCAGCAAAGGCTGTGAATACTTATGTACATGTTTTCTTTTCAAATTGTTTATTTTTAATACATTTGCAATGATTTTACACTTCTTGCATTTTATGGGGTATTGCTTGTAGAATTTTAAGGAAAATCCTTAATTTAATCTCTAAATCTCTAATCGTTTTGGAATAAGGGTGCAACATAACAAAATGTGCAAAAAGTGGAGTGCTGTAAATATTTTCTGGATGCGCTGTACAAGCATGAACCTGGAAAGAATGGCGCACATACACGCACACACACTGATTTTGGAAACTGATTTTACCAAAGAAGCTTTCAAATCATGCAACCCACAGCTTTTGGTACTGTTTTGGTTAAATGTGCTTTCTCACCATTTTGTTCAAGACCATGTCATTTTGTTTTGGTGCAGAATTGGTGATTACTATGATCACACAACAAATCACACCACAAAAATAGGGAAAATGACGAGTCAAATTTGAGTTTGATTTAAACAAACTAAATCCTTGTATGGAAAGCAAAGCAAATATGACCCTTTTGGCTTTCCATACTTTTCCTCATCAGACTTTCCGGTCTCAGTCTGTAAATTGATGTGTAGCTAAACTGTGTCAACAAACCAGGTTTCCATTCTGTTACTGATCAAAATACACACACGCAACTCTGTGCACTGGTGCGTGCACCGTCTGTGCTGCACAGTCCTTGACACTATGTCCTGTGAGTGTTCTGTGTTTCACTGAGCATCCTACATGCAGCTCCCGTGTCAATACTAAAAATACACAGAAATACTTGTCATTTTTTCAAACACCTCCCAGCCTTTTTTCACCCATGCACTGTCTGACTTAAGAGTTCACATTTAGTTGTGAATGTACACTCAGGGTTAAAGTTAGTTATTTGCTTAAATATAGAATGTCTATCATTTTGTCTTAATATCTTCAAAGAGAGGATGAAATTTAATGAACATCAGCGTTACCATGGTGATGTGCAAAGGAATAAAAAGGCCCGGTTGCCATGGGGTTTGACGCGTATATTGAGTTAAAAGCTCCCTAAATACCCTGTCAACACATTCAGCGGCCTCCCGGGACAGAACGGAGAGAATCACTCACAGACACACAAGCACATGCACGCTGCCTGACAGAAACAAGGAGTGTCTTAACATACTTAAACACAAGAACATGTCAATCAGCAAGAAAATCTGATGTAAATAGATTTTCCAAATTTATCAACACCTGATTTTCTATTTAAAGCTACATGTTATGTGAAAGACATGAAGAATGTGAAAGAGCTTCTCCTGTGTCATATAAATGCTGCATGCAGCAGCTGCTGAACAAAAAAAGTGACACATTTTTAACCTGTTATTTAATTAGCCAAAAGGAAATTGCTTCACACGAGAATTTCACGGATGGCAAAAAAGATTTTTCTTAATTTGTCCAGCTTAATGTGGTGAGAAGGTCTTTGAATTGTGCTAAATTATGACCTTCTGAGGGGATATTCTTTATCTTTTCATGCAACACTGACTTAATTGAAATTTCCACTTGTCCTTTATAGACCAATGTTATTTAAACAAAATAAGGATTTAAAAGCAGTATTCCTCACATTATTTAAATTGAGTTAAAACTTTCATGATATTGTTGTTAAAAAAATGAGTTCTAATTATCAATCTATCCATCCACCCTGATCTTTTGATATACTGATGATAAATAGTTTCTAATCACCAGTCATCTGTACTTTCCTGGACATTTTAAACACATTCTGCCACTGTAGCTTCTTGAGCAGACAGCTCACAGGGATTACTACTAGATGTCGGGTCAATTCCCTTCCCTAATCTTCTTGATTTCAGGTGACAAATACACACACACACATTACACATCAATTGATAATTGGACTTATGAATTAAGTTATTAATTAAATCTTTAGAGAAATATCATAAATATCAGAAATATCATACAGCTTTACTTTTTTTTTACTCTCATAACTGTGGCCACTACAAGATCTGTTCTCAGCCAACCTCCTGCTCATCAACCATATAGTGGACAGACAATGGTAGCAACTAGTACTGAATAATTAAAGTGTATAGTACGTATTTTGTGAATTTGCTGAAGACCATAATAGCAGATTCAATATTTGACTTAACAAATGTTGTTTTAAATTTACACATAAAAGATGAAAACATAATATAAACACAGGTTTAGTGTGTGAAGGGCCTTTAACAGAGCTTCAAGCAATTCACAGAATGACTCATTGAGGTAAATGGTGTCAGTGGTGTCATTTCATATTCTCAGCACATACTATGACGTGCCATTTCTCTACTACCTTCAGCCTTTAATGGAGTGACTACCTCTCACACTGCTGAGCAGCTAAAACTCTAAGCTCAAACATTTTTAAAACCACCAACTTGTTCTGAGACCTGCCTGGGTTGTTTGTTTATCCCCTCACACCATTTCCTCCTCTGGGTTTAAGCCAAACCAGCAGCAGTCGTAGATATAGTGCATCCAGCAAAGGCTGTATTTAGAATCTTTTTCTTACTTTTTTTTTTTTCTTACTAAGAAGGTTCTTAGCAGTAAACTGAGCCAGAGCTGTCTGATGATAAGAGACCCAGGGTAATGCCTGTGCACAGGACTTGGGCTGTAGAGTAAACTAAAGTGAACAGGTGAGATCTACTCTGTGCCCAGGCAGAAAGTAAAACAACAACATTAAACAACAAGAAAAAAATCGGAAACACAGCAGCATCTGTAAACGGAGGCAAGTAATTAGTCATGGGAGCAGCTGGGCAGCCAGGTGATGTGGTCAGGTAGGAGGAACTCAACAGTGGTGACTAGTGGACAGGTGAGGTATGACGGGGTCTGAAACAGGGCGTTTCATCAGGGAGAGGGATCTGAAAATAAACAGGGGAGAACAAATTTCCACACAACATATAAATAGCAGTTATGTATATTAAACTTATATACACCTATAAGTTTAATTTGATGATATATATGTACACAAAAGTGGAAATGTTCTTTTCTTTTGTCTTTTGTTTTTAATAAGTAACTGATTGTAAAAGTGGTTGCATAGCCACAATCCCTGCTGCTGTGATCAAAGTACATGGGTTTGCATTATCCCAGTGGTTGCCAGCATATTGTTCTGCCTTTTTTATCTTTTGGAAAAGCTAATACAAAAATGATTCAATACAAAAGTGATTCCTTTAAAAGTGTCTTCAGCCTAAAAGACACTGGACCATCACTAAAAGACAACCATTAAAGTAGAAATGCCTATTCCCTTGTAGAGATTTTGGTGTTGCATTATTAAATTTATAGAGATCTTTCTTAGGCTCTTTCTCATGAATTCTAATTTACATCTTTTTTGCATTACTTCCCTTTATTCTGCAGATGCTTTTGTTCAAAAAAATTTTTCGCAAGGGCATCCTCTATTTTTAAGCATATGAGATGCAGACAAAAACTATTGCCAGGGTATGACATGCAACAAAGGTTTTTAGTAAGAGCTAAACCATAGCCAGTTATGTGACATTAAATGTAAGCATTCGACTACCAAAATACTCCACTATACAGTATATGCTGTACAAGGTGGATGCTGAGCAGGCAGGAAAAACAGGATAAGGCTCAAACATTTTGACTACAGAGCTGCCACATACACTAAGCTGACAGGTCATTTGGAAAACCAAAGTCCTGCAAATAACCTTTGTGAAGGTGAAAGGTTTCTGTTCAAACTGTTATATGGGGTTTGCTAATATTTACCTGTCAGTCTAAACTCTGGGATTAACTGTGAATTAGAAATACATAATTAAAATCATATTGTTTTAAATAATCTTTTTATTCTGTTTGTATTTTATTATTATATTACATCTGGTTGTGATCTTGACATATTTTGTTTAAAAAAGGTTTCATTATTGAACAGTTAGTCCTGGTAGATTCATTAGCAATTATTGTTTCATCTGTACAAAATGTTTTTCATTTTAATTTAACTGTAAGGCCAAATGTTTCAATAATATAATAAAAAATAACAATGATTTGAGGAAACATTTTGCCACTTAAATCTTCGAGTCCCTTTAGTAGCCATTGCTGCTATGAATCTTCTTGAATATTTATTTAACATACTTAAATTTCTCAATTTCAGCCAGTCTCACTGTTATATGGCTCATTTGTGTTATTATGTTCGATCTTATGATCAGTTTAATTTGCCAGAAGTGGACTCTCATGTTTGAGACTCATCTTAAATGTAATTAAAGCAAACACTATACACCTGCCTAAAGTATGAAAAGGTTCAAACTGTTTTTTTGATTTTCAATAAAAGTATAAATACCTTCCAAAACCACTGTGGCTACCACTGAAGCCAGACTGTTTTAGACTGGCTGTGCTTTTATCTGCTCTAATCCCCAGCACTGTGTCGGAGGACAGATATACTGTTCTAGTTGTAGGTAGAGCAGTGGCTGTCTTCCAAATCAGACAAAGAGGAGACACCCTCTGCCCTGGGCCGCATGTAATTACTCCCACAACAAAAAACACAAGTGAGCAGAGGGGAAGAGGCTGCCAGACTCATTGGGAAACTGGCAAACTCTCTCCTCTTTTCTTATCTGTTTCCATGTCTGATCCCAGAATTTTTACTCATACTGCCCCCTTCACGTTCATTTTTTCTCTTATATATTTCCATACATAATAAGCCGTAATAACACAAGCTCCCTCAGCTCCAAATGATTCATTTGGTTCACAAGACACATACAAACGCAGACACTACAAGCGGATTGACACACAACAACAGAAACAGCACCACTGGGAGTCCCAGAGGTTTCATGGAGCACTGTGGTTCATGGTTCATGGAGAGAGTCTTATGTAATCTGAGAGACTGGCAAAATGGGGCCAGACAAACAGTCTGTCAGAGCTTGAAATACAGGAGTGTGGTGTGTACACTCAAAGTTACAGTTAACAAGAGTCACAGCTGGAGCTATGTGTTGTACAGTTGCAGTTTGGTGGTTTAACAGGGTTAAATGTTAATATAGAGTACTGAGATTTCTAACTTTCGGGTATATAATGTATTATCGCATGTATATCGCATTTCAGCAGCTGAACAAATGAAGATGAACAGTTGATGATGTAAGAAGTGTCGGTTTTCCATGTTGTTAGAGCTGCAAATAGTGGTTTCTGTGATATGAATTGACATGATTTTGATGTATTAAACATTATTAGATGTACTGTAGCATGTCTCTGTGAAAATGCCACCTGTTTTGCAGAAACAGTCACAGATCTGTTAAAAATGGAACTGAACAGCCAATTGTCAGCTGTGATAACAAACATTTAAAAATGTGTGGATATTAACCTGTGAAAATGAGGCAACCAGACTGGCCGACCTGAGATGGTGTGATGTTGCACTTCTCTGAAATAGCTCCGATCCCCACTGTTACTGAGAAATAAAGGTAATTAGCACACACAACAGAATAGACACACACACACACAGAGCCACGAATGCACAATTAAATTAAAAGCAGCAACAGAAAAGTAATATAAAGACACACATACATACTAAGATGCACCTTCTTTCAACAAAGCACCAACACTTGCACCATGTGAGGGAAGCCTTGTGTAGGCGAGGAGGGAATCTACAGAACTGAGTGCGATATTTAACAGCTTAGCATGTCGTTTTTCATGGCGCTAAATCACAAGGATTTCACCTATGACTCAGTAGTTAAGAAACTTCTGCCGGCAATGTTCTTCCAAAGAGAGAATCTGTCACTTACTTGCATTAAAGAAGCTGTCTGAGGATGAGCATACTTTTTAATAACACGCTTAACATTCACAGAGAGGTGATGTGATGTTGGGAAAAACACACTTGCAGCATTTGCTGGATGCATTTAAGATCTTTTTAAACTTAGAACCCTAAGGTAATTCGTCAACTATGGATGCAACAAAAAAGAAAGATTATCTAAATATATTTTCATTCTCCTGTAAATATAACACCGAACTAGACAATGATGTCATTTTCCTTATCTCCTTTATTTTTGTTTTTTTATTGTATAAAACTTTTTCAGAGCAGATAATTTATGCTGTGTCCAAACTCCATGCTCCATACTAATCATATAACTCACCGTTTTTGCAGATATTATAGAAGAAATGAATGCATCTTTTCATGTATCTATTGCTCTAACTGAAATATATGCAACATACTCATCTACAGAGAGCAGTCACAAAAACAATCAGTGAAACTGCAACATTAGAATATGATTATTAACATGACCCAGTATATTAAACATCACAGACAAAGCTGAGCTAATTCATTACAGTGGATTTATTAGATAGCTGTTAGCTATCACAACAGTATACAGTACTATATGGTTTGGTTGACCTTTAATCTCTTAATATATACAAAAATATGAATTATAATGATACAATTCAAAATCTCAAATCTGGTATATATATATAATAAAAATGTGGAAAGTAGAAGCATGAGAAGATACAGCACTTATATGATTTTGTTCAATCTGTAATGATTCAGATTCACTGTCTGTAACTAGAGGTCAGTTTTGCCTGATAAGCAAAAATTTGCCTGGTGTCTGTCTAGCAGGATACTTTGTGTAGCCATGACTGGGTCCTTGAGTCTTAAGTCCCTGAGTCTAGACAGGAGGGAATCCCAAGACATCCGTGTGTGGTAAGTGTGTATGTACATTTCTCAGTGTTGCTGAACAGCAAAGAGAGATTGCTGAGAGCAGCATTTTGCTCTTGACCTGACACTATCTTTGTTGATGGTTGACAGGTTGCATGCAACTGTGTGAATAACCAGACAGACAAATTTCCCATCTTTGACTTTCTGTTAGATTTTGCCACTAAATACATGTCAGATCACATTTCAGAAAGTCAGTGAGCACAGTGAAACAGGTACAACACAAGGACACCTCCAAAAACAAAACATAAAACTGCATGCATCAGTGTACATATTTTTATCATGTCCTGTTAGTATAAAGTATTTTTTCTGCACTAACTGTACTAACTGCCAAGCACTATACTAAAAGCTATTTGCATTGAGCTCTATTTCATTTCTGCATAAATACATCAATCTTGTGAAACAACAGCACACTCAAAAATATACCACATTTACTATCAATGCTAACTTTTTTAAGAAAACTTTATTTTGTCACTTCTGTGGTGTGACCACACTACACAACACAAATCTGCGTGTAGTATGAAACTGGGACACAACATGTTACAAAACATGGCAAGATTATACTTATTTTTCCTCAGTGTGCTCACATACCTGAACACATTGCCGCACTGCCAGTGTGTTTCACTCAACTATTAACATTAATAACTGGCCCAATTGACCAGCCTTGCCTCAGGATTTTTTCAATTTCAAATGAAAGTATTGTCTTAAAATCTCCAAATATAAAATCCAAAGAAAACAATTTAATTTTTTATCTGAAAGTATTAAAATTGGCTTTAAGCACAAAGCAATATACAAACGCATGTTAAGATATTTGAAGGCATATAATTTGCCTTCTTTGACTGAAAGAGTCCAACAGGAGGTTGGAACTAAATTCAGGTTGCATTTACTTTTAAAAAGGCATCAGAGGAAGTACTTGGGTTCTACTTTTATCTAAAGGAGGCCAATCTGAGCCCACATTGTTAGAGATTTCTGAACACTTGTTTTTTACAAACTTTGTGTGAAAATGCATGACCATGCCAGAGGAAGTACATGGGATCATACTTTCAGCTGGGCAAAGCTAATAGGAGGTTGTAGCTTAATTCTTATATGACCCACTCCCCCTATTTCAGAAGTGATCTATTACTTTTGTTGGTGTTTTTTTACTTGTGAAAATGAGCATTCAGACCCTCAGAGGCACATGCATTCTATTTTTGGCTGTAGGACACCAACAGTGATCAATGAGACCCATAATGAAGAGTGTCTGTTTTCAAGTGAGGAATTTTGTTACCTCAGCTAATAAAATGTGATAATAGTGAAACATGCAAAAAAAATCTGCACTAATCTTCGCTAAATTCACATGTGTTTTGTAGAGCTTCAAAAACACCAGCTCCCTATCATTTTGTGTTTTGAGTGTTGATTTATTTAGAATTCAAAGTTCTCAGCTGTCACTTTGGGCTCCAGACATGCAAAAGTTGTTGTTCAACCTTGAAGAGCAGACTTTCTCGAATGCCATCAAACTGTGTCATTTTTCACTAGTGAAGGCAGTCTTTTCATATTCCTTTTGTATTCAGTGCACCAATGGTAACAGCATCACACATTCATGAGAAGCACCTGTTTGATAGTCTAATGTATTTCTGCTTGCGACAAGAACACATAAGATGGACTCAACTCTTGTTTCCCATTACTGATGGCCCTATCTTTCATCACTTTCATCGGTCACATGAAGGACCATTTACTTCTGTGGAGGACAAATGAGGCCGACCTTCACTCAACGCACATGAGATGGATCCTATGTGTTCGGCGGCTGCTTTGAATCTCGTCTCCTTTATATGCTCCATTTCCGTTTCTGTGGAGGAAGGTAGGCGGGCAGCTTCTCTCTGTTCATTCAGTCCATCTTTTGTCTCCATCTCATGATCTCAATCCCCCACTCTCTTTCTTTCCACCTACTCTCTTCCTTCAGCTCATTTCCAGTTTCCTCTTTGTCACTATCACTTCCTAACTTCCCATATCCTTCTCCTCCCCCTTTCCTTTTTTCTCTTACTCCCCTCCATTTTCCCCATCTTCATGTGCTCCATATTTAAAATTTTCTGTACTGTCTGTGCCCTTCCAACTTCCCTTTGCCCTTTTTTTGCTTTCTGTCTCTGCTGTGGCAGAACAGAGGAAGGATTTACACTGAGTCTCAGCGGTAATGACAGGGGTCACCATCCCGGAGATTTCTGCCTCACAGCTAACTACTGAAAATGTCATGTTGTAGCCAGACAAGATGTGAGTGAGAGCTTAAGAGAAACAAGGGGAACTAAAACCTGACTGTACTGTAACTCGACTTTTCTAGTGTAACAACTGCAATATTTTAACTAATATGACCAGTCTCGCTGTATCAAGTCATCAAGCCCAGTCTTCTTCTTCCACCAAAACATCGAAACCTCACTTTTTTTGACCTATTAAGGTCATCAGTTCTGGATGGAAAACCCCACTTCCCATGATTAAGTGTTCAATTACAATCCCCTTCTGCTCCTATGCTTTCTCTTACTCATTGTATGAAAAGGAATTTCAGATGACTGTCTGGATCTGTCTGAGCCTCCATTACTGATAGAGTCCACTGGGAGGGCAAACCTGCACAATTCCTAAAATTTAAATTTACCTCAGTGAGTAGTAAGACGTCACAAAACAAGACAGAGGTTTGATGAAGTAACAGTAAACAAAGGACTCAAGGGGCCCTGGAAGCTCCTGGCATGCTCAGTGTCTACTGGACTGTGGGATTTAATTGGATATTTGTCCAGGAAGCTGCGTATAAAGCATATAAACTGATAACAAAATATCCTAAAGGCAATTCTCTACATCATCTTGACATCTATCACGTTTTGGACCTTCATTATTTCAATTGTACACTTAGAGCATATATTGCATATTCCTAAAAAAATGTGTTTCTCCATTGTTTTTATGCACTGCTAAACACAAAGCAGTGTTTGGAATAGGGAAAAACAAACACAGCAAATACTTGTTTTGGTTGTCACGGCACCAGAGTTTGACTCCATAATACCAGAATGACTTGTAAGTGAAAATAAAGTTCTAAAAGAGACTTGACACAGGCAGGTGTTGAACAGGGAAAGAGCCCGGAGCCGGATGACAACCAGCTGAAGATGAGCATCGCAGGAGTTAGTGGAGGTAATGGAACGATGAGTAATAATTTGCAGGTATTAAAAGTTGGAGAGAAAAGGGATCAGTACAGGAAGGATTCCAGGGCTTGCAGGTAGGTGGAGATACAGCTGAGGAGGTGCAGGACTACAAATATGGAGGTGAGTGTACTGGAAATGACAGTAGCAGGTGGAAGGTGAGTTTGATGTCACCTCCTTAATATGGCTGCCTCCACAGTTAAGGACAGGTGGTGAGGAGAATGACGCCGGATGAATAAACTGTAACACAAGCACTGGTATGTGGAGAAAAATAATGAGAGGTTGCAGGTCAGTATAAACAGGAAACAGGTAGTAATCGCAGTAGGAAGTAGGTGATACACAATACACAATTCTGAGTCTGCAATACAGTCCGAGGTCATATACAGATTCATTTCAATACAAAAAATGCTCGTGATCCAATAGACAGATTATTAAACAGAGCCGGTCCAGAGTCACACTGAGGTTGTCCGATATACAGGGTTTCAGAATCCGAATCAGCTTTATTTGGTCAAGCATGCGGCACATTCAAGGAATTTGTTTTGGGAGATGTTGACACTCTGGTACTTAATTTACAGTAAAATTACTAATAAGTGCAAATTATGAATGTGTGTGTAAATACAACTGTACAAAAGTACAATATTTGGGTTAGAACTGTAGTGATATGGTATATATCCGGTGCCTGTTTGACCATGTATGTGTGTGGTCCTGAACTTCCTGCCAGATAGCAGCAGTTCTAACAGTCCATGTCCCAGGTGAGTGGGGTGTCTGATGATGTTGCCTGCCCTTTTCCTGGTTCTGGAGGTGTACAGTTCCTGGAGAGAGGGCAGGGGGGCACCAATGATCTGGTCCGCTATTCTAACAGTCCGCTGCAGTCTGATCCGATCATGCCTGGTTGTGGCTCCAAACCATACTGTGATGGAACTACACAGTACAAACTCAATGACTGCAGTGTAGATCTGGATCAGCCGCTCTTGTGTCAGACCGTGCTTCCTCAGCAGATGCAGGAAGTACATTCTTAGCTGTGCCTTCTTGAGGACAGAGGTGATGTTCGTCTCCTACTTCAGGTCCTGAGAGATGATGGTTTCCAGGAGTCTGAAGGTCTCCACAGTTGACACAGTGCTGCTGAGGACAGAGAGCGGGAGGGTTGCAGATGGCTGCCTCCTACAGTCAACTATCATTTCCACTGTCTTGAGCGTATTGGGCTGCATGTTGCTGACTGCACCACCACCTCCTTTTTGTAAGCAGACTCATCCCCGTCCTGGATGAGACCAATAACAGTGGTATCATCTGCAAACTTTAGGAGCTTCACTGTTGGATCTGTGGAGTAGTGAAGAGAGGACACACCCCATGGGGGGTGCTGGTGCTGACTGTCCTTGAGTCAGATGTGATCTGCCCCAGCCCTGCTGGCTTCTGTCAGTCCGAAAGCTGTTGATCTACTGGCATGTAGCAGGACACACATTGAGCTCTGACAGCTTGGTGTCAGGGATGATTGTGTTGAACGCCGAGCCGAAGTCCACAAACAAGATCCTAGCAGTTAAGTTTCTGCCTGTATGTACATAGCAAATGATCTGCTCTTAAGCGCTTTTACACTGCTTCATCGGGGCCAACTTGGGGGTTCAGTGTCTTGCCCAAACACACTTCGACATATGACTGGAGGAGCTGGGAATCAAAGCACCAATCCTATGTCTTGTAGACAACTGCTCAACCTGCTGAGTCACAACTGTATGTGGAAATAAAATGGACCATGCAGTGTTGTCCCTGGTGGGACAGTCTACATGTTGTCTATATTTAGGCATTTTATTTTGTAAGGTTTGCTCTGTTAAAGTCGACCAGTGTGACCAGCAGAGGGTCAGAGTATTTCTGCTCTAAAGTTGTTGTGTTGTGCTGTGTTGCAGCACAGCATTCACATTAGCCTGTGGAGAGATGTAAACACCAACAGGAATGAAAGAAGAAAAGCCCCGTAGTGAGTAGAAAGGCTTGCAGTTCAAGGCAATAAACTCCAGGTTTGAGCTGGAGTATCTGTGCAACACCGACATCCGTATATGTAGAAGCACACTTCACCTCCCTTTGTTTTCCCCGACATCTCCGCTATGCGGTCCGCACTATGAGCTGGATGCCGCACAGGTCAAGCGCGCTGTTCAGGATATAATCACTAAGCCAGGTTTCAGTGAAACACAGAGCAGCAGAGTGAGCAAAGTCTTTGTTAGTTCTGATGAGAAGGAGCAGCTCGTCCATCTTGTTACCTGGTGGATTGACGAGCCACCCAACGTCATACACAGGTTGTCCAATGCACAGGTTAAATCAGAGCCAGTCCAGAGTCATGCACAGGTTATTTATTAAGAGCAAATGTCCACAATCCAAAATACAGAATACTGAGCCAGTCCAAAGTCATTCACAGTGATTCCACAGATAAACAGAGCAGGAAGAGATGGTCAGGGGATATCAGGCAGGAACAGATCAGGTACTGTGAGTTCAGGCAGGTAGAGGGAAACAGAATGGGTAAGGGATAACTCACAGTACACAAGGGTCAGGACGAAGGCAAGGTTCAGGTCAGGCAGGAGGTAGATACCAGGAGGGCAATCAGGAGTGAATGCGGGATAGTTGCTGCCTGCAGTCGTTAGCAGACTATCTGGCAGAGGGTGGAGACTAACAGGCCTGTTTATAAATAGAAGAGAGAACAGGTGAATGCAATAAAGGATGATTAGTGTCATAACGAGTGGAGAGGAGGGGAACAGAAAACAGACCATACAGTATATGGAGTGAGAGGGACAGACAAGCAGGAGAAACCAGAGGCCGTGACATTGGTAAATGGCTGCATTCACATTTAACCTATAGAAAAATGTGTTTCTCTGTGCAAAATGTTAAATGATTCAAAGTGACGACCTTACAATAATGATATTAAACACGGTAAGAAATTAAAAAAGAGAAACTGAAACACAGTTGCACTATTGAATCTTCATCTTTCATTGAAGATCTGGTGGTTAACTGTTCTTGACTTTAAAAGTTATTATCTGAGGAAAGTGGTGTTTCAGTGACTGATCATACAGTGTGAAACTGTATGAAATCGGCTTTTACAGACTGTTCAAGTAGAAAACTTAGCTCATTCTCACTGTTCTTTCATGCACCAAAAATATTTAACTTTGCCAAAGAACATGAAAAGAAGTCTAATAAATACTGGCAGCACATTGTTTGGACTTAAACCCAGTATAAACTGATCTGATCACTACTGGAGCTCAGCCAGTATCAACAAGGAATATACAATAAAATAACACCCAGATACAATAAAGTAACCTCAAAATAAAGTAATACAAGGTCAACTAATGCTATTATTAAAATGTGTTCATTTGTGTGTTAAAAAAAACAGCTGTGAAAATTGCTTGTTATTCTCTGCACACATGCTTTGAGAAACCCATGCCAGTTTGTGTTGACATTGAGGCCTGTGTCCGTGAACAGATGTAAGAAGTCTTCTCAGCTATCCAGAGTTGACCTTGAAGTCCAGGAGTGTGAATGTAGCCTGTACAGCCCATGGGTATAACACAATGAATGCTGGGATTGGCTGTAGCCTCTGCAACCTTGGAGAAGATTAAGCAGGTATAGATAAGGGTCGGCTGAGATGCTTCAGGATATTTTATATCCCTCATGCCCAGTGCTGGATTGATGTTTCTGAACATTCACAGGAAGATGTTGTCCACAACTGTGTGTTTGTGGGCTGTGATTTAAATTAGGTTTATTCTTCCAGTTATCGCTGGAAGACTACGCTGACACTTTCTGTTACACTGCCAACTTCATGAGACAATAGTTTGATGTTCTACTTTCTTTAACAGATGCACTTCTTTAACTTCTTCTTTAACAGCTGCACTATCATATTAAAAGTTAATTATGTGGAGAAAGGGATTTATTTAAGATTTGAAGGAATTAGTCCCAAAAGACGTCATAGAACGGTGGTTATCTGATCAGAAGTCAGTCACTTCAGTAATTAACCTTTTAGTCAGTTTTGAATTACGTCTACTTAACACTGAAATTAATCCCATTATGTTTCACATTTAGAGCTTTGAGTTACAGAGGTTATTCATTATTGTCATATATATAATATGTCACCTGATGAAGTCTGAAATGAATTATGTTTAATGTTAATGTTATGTTAAAAATCCCTGCTAAATGTGTACAAATATTTTGTCATAGGAAAAGAAAAGAGACACATGCAGTATCTCAAGAACGCCTGGAGATTTGTTTAAATTTGGCACACACCAAGACAAACCAAAGCACCTGTAGGAGTTCAGCAATAGCAATGATTTCCATTATGCTAAAGACACACTGGATATATTTTATTAAATTCCTTCAAAGTCTTCACAACATACAGGTTATATTATGAATCATCTCCACTCATCTTGCTCCACCTCCCCTGCTGAGGTATGTAAGTAGCTGTTGGAGATGTTCAGATCAAGCTTCTGGGTTGATCAAAACAGTGCTGCGGGCTATTGTGATAGCTGTGAGAGGCAGGCAGAGCATACTTCATCTGATTGCATTGTGAATGGGAGGCACCCTGTAGGTAAAGGAATGTCAAACGAGAGGACAAGAACAAAGGAAGATGAGAAATGCTGTTTTTTACAGTAGGAGCTCTCAAGGTGGAAAAAAAGGAAAGCTACATTCTGTTATCCTACTTGTTCACTAAACTTTAAATTAATATGCAAGTCACATGCTTATTTGCTTTTCTGTTATCTATATCAGTTATCTGAGTTGATGCTACCAGTGCTGAATGTTGATTAAATATGCAAAAGACGTTTATGAACAGCTCAGGGATAAAGCTCACAGTTTGTTTCCCGTGTTCCCAGAACTGCTTCCATATTAATTAACGTAATTCATTACAGCTCAACCTGTCCTCTCATTCAGATAAGATACAAGAGAAATGTATCCTCTGTTCTGAGCTTTAGATGATTTTCCTGATGCACATTCCCTGCACTACTGTAACTACATGTCATCTGAACCTGCTGTAACAGGCAGGAGCAGGCACTCAATACAGCAGAAACTGAAAAAGATGAACAGGGAAAAACCTGAAACAATCAATTTTCCAACACAGCATTTTAAGATTCAGTGACAGATTTCTGCAGGAGAGTTGAGAGGAAAATCCTCTGAAGGGCTGGTTCTCGCTGTCTCTCCTGCCTATGCTGAATTGGTAATAAACAGAGGCAGCAAGTGAAAGGCTGTGTAAATACAATGTGCCAAGAAGTGGTGGAGAAAGAGAAAATGAAGACGGCAGGAGGGTGTGAGAGGGAAAGGTAGCAGTGTGAGAAGGCTAAAGGTAGCGAGATGATGTGGAGATGAAGAAAAGTCATAACAGGTTACAGTGATGGGGGAGATAGAGACTGAGAGGCAGAAAGAGAAGGAGGAGAGTAAGTGAAGAAGAGAAGTGAAAAGACCAGAAGACAGAAAGAGCTGGCACAAGAGAGTGGAAGATGAAAAAAACATGGGGGAGATTGAGCAGGAGAAAGACGACTGAAACAGACACAGCAGAGGACAAGAAGAGAAAAGAGAACAATGCAGGATATGGACAGAGAGACTGTGGAGGTGTTGCATAGTGTGTCAAAAGAACGGAGGAACAGTCTTTAACCATCTGCAGGGAATACAGTTGCTACAAACTGGAAAACAGGAGCCTGTGAGAACAGTATGACAAAAGTTACTGCTCACGTTTTCTGACAAATTTCTGACAAAACATAAAAAATTTAGAAACCAACAACAACCAGACTGAAATTCAGGCTGCTGGAAACCGACACCAGAAACAAAGATGAGGAAACGATACAGGCCATTTTTTTCGAGTTTTGTCATTTTATGTTCGAGTAGCTCTACAACCCTGATAAGGCAATAGTTTGTACAATGCTGTGACTGATAAGTGACATAAACATATGATAATGTGGGGACACTGGTTGAAGAAATGACGAAATGATGAAGCGTTACAGCTTAGTAAAACAATCTGAAGTTGGATTGGTTACTAGTGAGAGCAATACAGCAATATTTCAGTGTCACAGAGAATGAATGGGACAGAAAAGCTCATAAGTTCTAAGTTATGTTATTATGACCACTAGTCACAATGAACAAAAACACAAGATCGGCTTATGCTGTAGCTAAAAGTTCCTGTAATAGCTAAAAAGTCTGTGCTGTACAGACACTATACTTTTCCTCAGGAAACTGGGTATTAATAAGCATCCTGTCTGAGCATGTAAAATTATCCAGCAAGCAAAGTAGCAGAGGCTAAAGTCGCTGTAATTACTGAGATACAGTGAGCAGTGGAGATGGAACCAGCTCCACAGAGCTGATGGAGGCTCCACTGTCTCTGAGGAACACTTGCTTCTGCCCTTGTTGCAAGCATAAATATAAAGCTCATGCTAATCTTTGTTTCTTTTAAGGAGCTCCTTCATAAAGGGCCTGTCTATAGTGACTGAGACGTCAGCCTGTTTCTTATCATCATAATAAACATGCGTCCTGATGCCAAGTCGACATAATGTGTTGTACTGATAGAGTTCTGCTTATGCAGTGACCTTGTTTAAACCAGGGTCACTGTCTCCTTGATGTTCCTTATACACATGTAAGAGCTTAGTAATTAATTACATAGTCCAGTAGAATGAAAGGAGGAGAGTGGGATAAATGCAGAGCAGGAGATGAAACATGGCAAATGTATTCATGCTTCAACTTTTTGATGTCACAAGGAGAGTGTCAGTTCGAGAGAAACTCCCTCTAGTGAGGGAATGTTTCACTGTGTTTGTATGCCTCGTTTTCATGGTGTTAATGGATTTTTCTAAAAAGATCAATAAAATATTCTACATTCCTTCCCTATTCACCCACTGACAGAGTGTGGAGCTCAGTTGTTTTTGATGTAGCTCGTGTTTAAGTTGGAGAAGCACAAGAAACTGATTTGTGCCAAAGATTTCTAAGGGTTCAGGTGAAATCCTTGCTTTTATTTTTGGTTGCTCTCAAAAACAAGTGTTTGAGATTATTACTGGTAAATCAATCTGTACTAGAGAGCTGTAGGAAGCCTGCTCTTGGGTGCCCTGATTAATGTCAAATATTCAAATTAAATTCATATAATAGTTGAAACATCTTATTCTATATTAATTTTGAACTTCTTTCAGATGCTCAGTTCTGTTTCTGTATGTGACTTCTTTCAAGCAACAGTTTCTTGATGAAAAGTTCTACCAGCCAGTATGGACTTTGTGTGTATGAGTAAAATTAAATGAAAAGGATTTTG
>OMLM01014382.1:114156-127579 GCA_900302695.1 Helostoma temminkii
TTTAAGGTCAAGCATTACTACTGTTGTGTTTCCCATAAATTGCAAAATGTCCCTTCTTTTTTTTTTTTTTAACAACTTGATAAAGATAGTGCCTGAACTGCACGTTGAGCTCCCTTTTGCTACTGTCACAGACATTCAATATGTCAAGTGCCATGATCACAGATGCAAGACCCACATAACCTTTCTGTTAACATATATACTATATAACATAGGTTTTTAAATAAAACAACACAGACTGGGAGAAAGACTGTGATATATGTAGCAAATTTAACATGAGGTATTAGTAATGTCTGAGAAACAGTGATGCTGAAATGGTTATTTAAGAAGCTGTAATTACAGTAATTGCTGTTGCAAATTTGACTGGGAACTTCTACTTAACATTCCTGCAACCCCAAAAGCCTGGTCCTGTGTGTTGTAAGTTTCTATTGGAACCTTGTGAGGACTGGCCCAACTCACCTATACATGCAGCCCTAGTCTATGTATTACCCATGAAATGCATCATCTACCTTTGAGACTGGTGTTAAAGGTAACAGCCGTGCTTGCTGTAGGCCTCTACTGACGTTTTAGTGTTGCTTTCCTTTTGCACTGCACTAGTTGCTAATTAGAATGACTTCAGTTCAGACCCTTCAATGTCTACCAGTTATAGACACCATTATAATATATATATTTTGACACAATCATTTATCTAACTGATGGAAGTCAAGCACAGGAGACGTTTGTGTCACTAGTTGTGTACTGGGCTTGTATGCAGCTACTGGTGTGTATAATGTCTAACAATGCCAAATGCAGCCACCCAGATTGTAAATGGGCTTGTAACCAATTTTCTGGTCAATGGACAATGAGCATTTAGTGCACCCTCACCATTCTTCTCTCTAACGACCCAGTACAGCAAACACAGACAGAAAAAAATGCAGCCTTTCCCAAAATGGCCGGCTGTTTGAATAAAAGCTCAGAGACAGCTTAGTGAAGCAGTGACAGTTAAATAACCATTCAACAAGCAAAGCAGATGCCTGGACGACCACAGATGCTCTGAAGATGGAATGCACAGTATCAGTCCAGTAACTTAAGCATGCAGTTCACATGCAGAATGTAAAGCGAGTACCGCTGTGTTCATTTGCACGAACACATGTACACTTTTACTATATAATTAAATTTACTATACTATATGTGCCTACACATGCATGAATGCAAAGATGTATACCGACATGCATCGACACACAAAAGCTTACTGTTGCAGCAGAATTGCATATTGGCCTTTTGCCTTCATCTATAATCAACAAGGTTAATAACATATACACAAAGGCATCGGCAATGTATGTAGTGTATACAGTGTACTTTATTGTTTAGCCCCTCTGTGTGTGAGACTGATAGATAAGGTCTGACTGCTGACTAAGGCAAGGACACAAAAGTACACAACAACACACATGGTTTTACACTTTTAGCGAGCTAACAGACGTCCTTTGTCGTCACCACTCTGGTTACCCGTCTCCTACTAGGATATGATTTAAATGGTATCCAAAGCATGGTAAAGGAAGGGGATGTGGCCATTTTAAAAATTACTGACGTCTGATGTCATATCATAGAAACAGAATAGTAATGTGGTCATGTCCACCATGAACAACATGAACTTGTACAGCACTGGCCTTTTTTGTTATTGTTGTCAATAACAAGCTCACCTGAGATCCTTGAAGCACTTACACCATCAAGCCAAGAAACTTTGAATAAAACTGTCCAGATTCACAAGTGTTCAGTATAGTTTAGTATAAAAATTAATAAATAAAACACATTGCTCTATATCTGAAGCAACAACAGAACAATCAAAAGCCCCTTTCACACAAGCACAGGACTCCAGACTTTCTCCAGACTTTACTCGAGTGAGCTGCATGTGTGAACGCAAACACTGGCGTCAACCCACACGGACATCACACTGACTTTCTCCTGCCAGCTCCCTAGTACAAAGTCCACTTAATGTCCGTGTGAGTCTGGGTGTAAACACAGCTGGTAATTCTCCGGGTAATTACAGCAAGAGTGTGGGCGTTCCCTGTGAGTAGGTCTGCTCAGTGAAACATTGTTAAATATAGGAAATATTTATCATGCTTTATTTTCTTGTATTGCGCTTCTCTCCTTTATGAAAGTTAGATTCTAAACGTTATGCATACTTTCTAATAATGTGATTGGCCCTGCTTCGATGCCATAAACAAAAATCAGCCGATTTCCACAGTGAACTCCTCCTCCTACACAGAGACCCTTCATCACTGAACTCAAGTATTTCTCCTGATGTGTGAACACATTTCCAGTGGAGTTTGTCCGGGTGGGTGCTGCATGTGTGAAAGTGCAACTCCGAGTAAAGTCCGGACCTGATCGTCCGGAGACAGTCCGGAGTGCACGTGTGAAAACGGCTAAAGAAGTCCCTGCTGGAATAAAAAGCAGTTTCAGGTTTAAAGGTGCTCTGTGGAATTTCCCAGCAAGCAAACAGAAGTTCATTTTTAAATTCCTTTTAAATTTCAAAGTTTTCACGTCCATGTTTCTTCACGACTACAGACGAAACAGCTGACGCTAGCATGAGAATAAAATCCTGGCTGTGAGTATAATATATAATTATTAGATATTATTATAATAGCTAATAAGCTTTAAACACAAATCTGTCTGTCCAACTGGACTTCCCAGGTCATGTTTGTCTCTGAGCTCCACTAACGCAGCCCTTTGTGTTGTTAGAATATAGGGTAAATGTCTGGTTAAATCCAGCCTAATTAGCAGACTTGCATGACATAACAGGACTCTGTGTGGCTTTGCACAGCTGCATATGAACCACACAATCAAACCTTGCTCCATAGCACTACTAGTGGTCAAAAAGTCCACAGGATACCTTTAAGTTGCCTTCAGTGTTTCTTAAACTAAAACTCCATTGATCATCTGACGAGGAGTGGTCCAAGAGACAAACATTTGCTGTAAAACATATCCATGAAAAGGCTATTTGTTTATTGTTACAAAGGAGAGAGTGTACTGTTGTTTGCTGGCGATACAGAATATTGTACGGTGCCATGGGCTGATTTTACTGATTGATAAAAGGCAGCACTACATATAAGAAATGACCTGACTTTACTGTATCACTGCAGAGAAAAATCTTTAATAAAAAAAATAATAATAGAAATGCATGTTTAAGTTAGATAGGATAGAGCAGCAGTGCGGCTTTTCAATGTGTGAAAAATGACGATGTGTGAAATAATTTCTTTAAAAAATCTTGACATTATATGTTATTTTCTTTCCCATGGTGATGTTTTATTGGCCATATCATCATAATATCCAGAGACACAACGTCTCTGTAATAGGTTTTTTATTTGACAGCCTCCCTGCGAGGATTTCCTGACAACACTGTGCGGTGTTTACCAGTAGCTGAATGCTTGTGAGGGTCATTTCTATGTAAGAATAAGAACTTAATTAAAACCCACAAGCCATGTTTGCTCACCTCCCCTTATCGACAGTGAACAGTGTTTACCAATTCACGAGCCGACCCTTTGATTCAAGTTTTCCGAAACCCTTCTACCACTATCACTTCTCGTTTGAACATAGACTCTGACTACTCTTGGGTAATCCATACATATGCATGAGCTTCTGTTTTACGCACACTTGATGCTCAGCAGCCCCTTCCTTGCACTCAACACTAACAAGCAGCTTTTCTTCAAGTGTTTAGTCATCGTTAAAACATTCATTTGCAACATAGCGCTGCATTAAATCCTGCTAAGACATATTAGAAAACAATCATTAAACACAGTACTTTTCAATACAGGTCGACCTTTGATGTAGGGGAGAGTAAACCCACTGAAACAGGTTAAACGTCAATGTTAAAGGTAAAATTGCATTTCCATTCTTTTCTAACCAAAAAACATCACACACAGGTGTTTGAAACTGTATAAGGGACAAAGGGTGGTGCCTATTTTTCAAGTACTTTAAGCTGCGGTAAAAAAGTTTTGCCTCATTCAGTTTGTCTTTATTTTAAAATAAATAGCATAGCTGAGACATTTCTAATATTGATGTGTTTACAATGCATTTGGAAATTTCACTTTTGTGCTATTGTAAAAAACTGTTATAAACATAGTAAGATTGATTGAATTAGATTACACAATCTCAATTTGGTTATGTTTTGCTTCTTGCTTTTTTCAAAGAGTGAAAAATAAAATTCAACCCTGCTCAATCATTTTTATACAGTCCCAAGACTTGATTTTATCAGTGGTGTTTAACCCTAATTCTGCAATTTGATGAATATGTGGAACTGCAAAAGATATTTTTATAACTACTGTGTCCCTTGTGAAACGAAAACATTATATTATACACTTTCTGCAGTTTATCTTTAATAATAGTTGAAGTAGGAAAAAGGAATGCCCGTTGTGGTGGTCCACATCAGAGACTGTGAATCATTGTGGTTTTAGAAGGTAATGGCAGCATAATCCTGGCACATAAGCTCAAAAACAAAGTTCTTCTCATCTTGACAAGAATACTTCAGTCTAATCCCTCTTCACCTCTATGTACCCTTTCCTCTCCACTCAGAGCACGAAAGCAGCTACAAAACACTGTAGGCACTGTGACCGTAATACACTTTTACTACAAAATGAGCGGAGTAAAAAAGAAAAAGAAAGACCCTCATTATCTGATTGTGTTTGAGATAAGAGAGAGCAGTTCCAGGCTCGTCCATGTGCAGTTTAGAGTCGTTTGGTCTCTCGTGAGGTAAGAGGTGCCGCATGTCTGGGATACTCATTTTTCCTTGACATGGCCAGACAACGCACAGAAACATTGACATATTATTGTAAAGAGGCCTGTATGTGAACACATCCATTCCCCTAACTGGGAAATTTTATCTGTAAGGCTTTGATGGTCCATTGGAGTCTCTTAATGTCCTCATACGATGAAAGCCCATGTGTCACTGTCCAGGGTGGAGATGGGATTGTCATCCTCAGACTGTACAGCGAGAGATTATCAGTTCAAAGGCTCTGGAATTAAAGGTCACCACTCTGCGGTTCAGGTCTCGCTTCCTGGTTGCGGTTGCGACCCAGTCTGGGGAAGCGAGATGAAGTTTTTGACCGGGGTGTTTTGGCTCCACCATCATTGGTCTGCGGTGTGTCTCTAGATGAGAAAGAATAGAAAGAGGCATAAGCAACAAGACAAGTTTTTTTTAATTCAAACAAAGCACTGATGTTGCAAATGCATCATTTCCTTTTTGCCAGAAGACTTTGCCTTGAAAATCCAGACATTGGTTAAACCTTTAATGTACCATAAACATCAACTGAATTGACAACCATCACTGGAGGATTGTATCAGCTACACTTTAGTTAAGTTCATGAACTGAACAAACTGAATGCTAGCTTGGGTTATGCTTTGGTAAACTTCCTCAATTCCAACAGATAGCAGACGAGATCTACTATCCACTAAGTCTTCTACACAATATCTTATTTTTTGTTGTTGTGGAAAAGCAAAAACAAAAAGCCATCCTCTAAACACTTTAAATCACGTATATTACTCTTACAACAGTCCTGTGTACATGTGGAGAAATCCACAGCTACAATTAGGCAACTGCCCCTCAAATTATCAAATGACAAATTTAAAGCATCACATGTTTGGCTTAGTCATGTGGCTTTTACTATTACTTTAGTTTGTGGTACATCTTTGTCTTTACAATAACTTTATTTTTTCAACATCTAAAACCTCATTATTCGTCCCCTGGCCACCGGAAGCCATTATTTGCGACACAAGGAATCAAATTATAATCATTTCTAATCTTATGATGATGCTTATCCTTCCTATTACTTGGGAGAAAATAATATTGAACACTTGATGACATCATTGCCCTAGTTACCCTGACGACCATCCCCACAACATATGAACCCCTGATCCCTGAGTCTTATCTGATAATGTTGAGGATGAATGAGGAGCACTTGTCAAAGAAAGGAAATGAAACACAGCAAGAGTGAAGCCCTGGAGTGAAATGTGTCCTTGTTGTCTGAAGCACATTGTGCTCTACTTCTGAAGCATTTAATTCCTAAGAAAGTATCCTCTCACCTGCTGCTTGTGACAGTGCAGTGTAATAAGAGCTGGGAGTTCAAGTGCTTCTTTGACAAAGCGACATGCAATAAATATTAAAAACAGAGAAGAGGCTGAGGATGTTTGCCTGTTGTTGATGACTGGCCTCTTTAATGGCGCCCCAAATGCTAAAGCTGTGATTAAGGTTAACTAGGATATCTGGGCAGTCTTGTGACAGGCATTTGATTCCCACTCGGACAACACTTTGCTAAAAATAAATGCACTCACAGAGAGCTGCTTTGGTTTAAAGTGTCACTGTGAGCCATATGCTCGCATGCGACACAGCAGGGGCTAAAAAAGCAGTGCAGTAGGAGCACAGAGAGGCTCCATCACATGAAAATAGGCTGAGACGTGGAGGACGCGGTTACATCCGAGCCCTGTAAGCACGACTTGTAATTTGAACTTAAGTATGAAAAATGTATAGCTGAAAAGTGTCTTTGCCATAACCATCAAGATCAAACAACTTTATGTGACAGTGCCAATCTGAGAACAGCCTGAACTTTGTTAATGAAGTGAACATGATTCCTTTTCCTCTGGCACGAATGTACATTTAGCAGTGGCTCTTGTTCCCGTATCTCTACTGCACCAGGTAGGGGCAATCAAGCGCAGTCACACAATTAGAATTTGATCAAGGTTGGCCAAACAGTGAACCAATGGGGAATTCTATCAGCACACATCTTACTAAATTGGCGGCAGCATGCAGAGTTAAAACTGCAAGCCATCTGATTTATTCATATCAAACTGTGTAATAGGGCTAAATGTACTAAATTAATTAGGCTTATAGAATTTTTGTGGCTCTCAGCATGTGCTTGTCCCCCATTTGGACACGATATTGACTTGTGCAGGATAATAACTTTTCCAGGCACTGTCAGAACATGAATAATTTGAAGGCACAGAAGCATAATTAGAAAAACAGGTACACAAAGTCAAGCATGTGTCAAATTAACTGTCGAACAGCAAAAGATGCAACCAGTCTGAATAATAAAACTACTCCCTCCGCATTTCCTTTCTTGCTCTCACACACACACACGCACACACACACACACAAACACACAACGTGTGTCAAGTAAAACATAACACACTTATGTACAGGTAGATGGAAAGAAACAGTCTCAGGCCACTACAATAAAAGGTTACATCCTCATTCTGAAGTCAAACTGACAATGACACAAAGGTCTGCTACACTTATTTTCCAAGACAGCAGGTCAATAAGATGAGAGCCCAGACTGAGTGTGTACTTTGCAGTGTGAGTAATCCATAAATGTGTTGAGGTTGAGCTGCATACTAAGTGGTGGCAAATCTAAAGAGAGCTGTGACTGTTCCAGACAAGTCAGGAAAATTGCAGAAAGTCTAAAGAAGTGTGTGTGACGACTCACAGAGTGATCTGTACACGCCCATGTTCTTTTCTTTTTGTTTCTTTTTCTTTTTAACTCCAGTGTGAAAAAACAAACTTTGAAGGACAGAAATATTGTTTCTGCTTCTGAATACTGTATCAATGAAATACACTAACAGACAATGGTGGGTTAAATGTATGCAAGTGAGTACTGCACACACGATATACGTCTCCTGGGATCCGTCATTTGATCCTCTAAACACAAGATGTCACCCACTTTTACCTTTCTACCTCAACGCAAAAGATCAGTGTGAACAAATAGCATCATCTGGTGCTTTCGTCAAACTGCTGCTAAATTAAACCAACGCAGCGGGAACCGAGTATGTTTTCTGCCAGCTCACATCAATCTGAGTAGCTAATTGTGACTAAATCCAACTAGAGGATTGGCACGTAAAATACTTTTTGAAGGACTCAACTCAAAGTTCATGTTTAAAGTAAAGTCATAACTGAAAATAATAACTCATCATGTTGCCAGTCATTATGTAAGATTTTCAGAAGGATTTTAGGTCAATGGAGCATCTTCAAGGAGTTCTGAAATCCATCTAGGCCTTTGGGCGTCTCAGCAGGGGGACCGAAGAGCTGAATGAAAAGTCTTTCCCTCTTTTCTCCTGTTATATTTTACTTTTTCCTGTCTCCTCCTCAGACTATCTTTCTTACCCTCAATCCCCCACTGTCCCCCTCTCTT
Organism: Helostoma temminkii; assembly: GCA_900302695.1. Taxonomy (NCBI): domain Eukaryota; kingdom Metazoa; phylum Chordata; class Actinopteri; order Anabantiformes; family Helostomatidae; genus Helostoma; species Helostoma temminkii. The sequence continues at coordinate 122,307 of OMLM01014382.1, forward strand.
CATCTTTCTCACTAAGCCGCTTCCTGTCATTTTCTCTCTCCACCGGCTTCTAATTTTCTTAGTGCACCAGAACATCTGTCATCTCGTGTTTGATGCTCCTCACCATTACACAGGGTTTGTCGTTGTCTCACACATCTGCCGGCAACAGTATCTGGTGGCAACTTGAATGTCCAGGATAACTGGCTGTACTCAGATAACTGAGAATATATAACACCCATCAAGAAAAACTGACTCATGAAACATTTTGCTATATTGTAGAAGTGTACATAAGAAATTGACTAATATAATATCACACCCTCTCTGCCTCCCTCCTTTTTGTTGATCCAGTGTCAACTGCAATTCAATTGAGTCATGGAGGAAAACATTCCAGTGTCACTACCATTTACAAAAGGTGGAGAACAAGTCGTTAACCATCAAGTCTCTGTCAGCTGTCACTACTAAATTTCATCAAAGCTACACATGTTTGCAGCCTCTCTGCAACACGTTACATGATATAACGATCAGGATGTTGTTGTGCAGTGTTGCTGTTGTCATTTCTGTTTGCATCATGTCAACATTAATACTAACCTTTGCCATTTTACCCATTTCACAGAGCACAACACTGAGATCAGAGATAAGATGAGAGCCCAGACAGTTTTATATAAGAGTTTTACCAACTTCTCATGTAGTTTTGTTGTTTAAACTTCTTACACTATAGGCTAACTTGCTGTCTTCAGCGTTTACAGGTGGTAATACTCAAGCATTCACAATCACAGATATACAGATATGCCATAACTGGATAAGAATAGATCTACATGCACTGTGTGTTTATTGCGTGAATGAAGACATATTAACCTCTGAATATCAATATTCCAGTGTAGGAAGACTGAAAAAAGTAATGTCTTGAAGTCTCGAGCAGACTTTGGTGGTTTGACACTGTAATATTTCATGCCATTCAAAGATGGGGAATAGAAAGGTTTCTATTTCAGCTCAGAGATATGAGAACGAGAGATATGATTATGAAGCCTCTCAAGGCAGACTAAATAATGAGCAGTCTGTGCTTTTGGAGGTTTATCCAGGCCTATGAGCCTACTCTTATTCTACTGGGCTACTGCCTGGAGATGGTTTAAACCTATCTCTACTTTTATGCACCATTTGAAAAATGTTTCTAAAATTTAATTTCTTACCTAATTACTTAATTCTAGCGCAGCTCCACCTTGCTTCAACTTGAGGAGAGGTCTAATAAGCCAGAGCAATTGAGAAACCTGTGTGGGTGTGCAGGGCCTTTGAGGTTCTGTTTCCAATACTGACAACACATATAGTTTGCGCCCTATGTTTTTAATCTTTGTAACCTATGTGTCAAATTCAGCAGCATCTGAAGTCATCTTATACTCGATGACTCCTCATACGAATTTATATAAATTCCAGACTTTGTGTGGAATAAATCTCTTAAATCCCATTATGTTTTTTAAAAAAGTCCCTTGGGAACTCGACATATGATGTGAATATTTTAGTTTCTTAAGTTACTTTCATGTGTGTAGTTTAATGAAGTTGGAAAGAAAAATCTGCTATTTAGTTTCAGTTTTATGTTCATACTGATTTGTTACAAAAAAACAAAAACTACTAGTTGGAGGCGAGGATCGGATGCAGCGGTAAAACTAAATAACTGCGAAAATACAAGTTCTGTCTCTCTCTCAAATGGGTTTATAATATAGTCGCCACTAATATATCACTATTATAATAGTAATATAAACAAATAAAATATCCTTTTAGCAGCAGTTACAGTGCTTTCAGCTAAAAAGACTTCTATCAACCTTTCTCATTTTAACCAAAACAATAAACATCGTTTCCGAGGTTTTAGAAAGAACAAGCACCAGTTTTCACATCTATTACAAACTCTAATGTCCATGAAAAGCTACTTTTACAATGATTAAAACTGATTTTAAAGCATATTAAATGAATGAGTGAGTGTAATCTGGGTTTTGCCAAAACATCATTAAATCACTAAAGTTTCGTTTTTTGCTTCCAGCTGTATGTAGAAATATTTAATTTGAGTTTATTAAACACCTGTAGCCATCAGTGAGTAAAAGGATCCAATGAATATCTCCACAGTGAGAACTTCTGTGCGCATTTGTCCTGACAGTTTTAACTTAATTAATTATATGGAAAATGATCATTCATTTTTGGAGCCACTGGTGGATGTACATTTAATCAGCTAATGTACAATTTTCTGTATCTGTATATATAGTAGTAGATATATAGTAGAGATTTTGCAGATACTTCTACTCCACAATATGAACTATATATTATAGCTTTTGCTACAAGTAACTTTACAAATTTATATTAACACAGAATATAATCAACTAATAAATTATGGTGTAATATCATACATTAAGCTAGCCAGCAGTACCTAATTATTTTACAGCTACACAGAAATTAAACACAAAAATGTATCCCTAGTTATATTAATATTCATTATGTGCAGTTGTGACAACAGTGAAGCATCCTGACACCATGCATGTGTGCAGAAGCCATGACTGTATAAGAATTATGAAATGAGCTGAAGTGTATTTTATTATTGCTTTAATGTTAAATTTAACGTCTGGACAAAGGACAACAGCTGAAAACTAGCTGGCATATTTACATTTATCCAATTAATGTGCACTGTACTCACACCCACACAGAAGATGATAAATCATAACAACATTAAAAATTGACATTTTTACTGGGATTTTCTTTTCTTTCTACTAATAAAAATTTAAACTAGAAGAGTTCTTTGAAAGCTGCAATACATACATAAACAGTAGATAGGTCCTACCTCTATGACAACTATGTTCTGCTGCTGGAGTAGCCAGATGAGTCAGATGTTTCCAGAGAGGAGAAAACTGTCCAGTCAGATGGTGCGACAGGGCACACTCACTGACTTAGCATGGTTAAGTGAAAATTGACTGAATAGTGTGAGGAAGTGACTGGAACATCTTATTTTCAAATGTGCCCTGGTAGGTAGGTGGGTAACCGAAGCATCCTGCACTTTCACACATGCTAAACTCAGAGTGTGTGAATGTGTCTGAAAGACCATATACATGTGTGTGTGTGAATATGAAGAGGAAAGTGAAGGAAAAGTTTGTTTACAAGGGACTAGGTCGTCCCTATTTGTATCCTGTAGCCACTACTACCACAACCCCTGATTCCTTCTAAACCCTCTGTAGATTAAATTGGTGTAATACATACAATTATGTCATACTGACAAATAATGATATTTATGCATTTTTAAAATGCAGCTCAACATTATTGAAAGACAAGGACAAAAAACTGAAAAACAGCTTTCAAGTGATAAATATCTTAAAAAAACTTTCCAGATTTCTTCTGTCCTGTGCATACACAGACAGGTTTCCTTTCTTTTCCTGAACCGCTCTCACCTGTTATCCTATATCGACCAAGCCTGCATGTGTTCACTTACTGGCAGAAAGGCAGTAGACACAACAGGGTTTCTTTGGTGGGCCGGGCTGTGAACTCCGGCAGCGTCTGGATCAGTTTATTCATCACCATGCGAAGGTAGCCCTGCAGCTGCTTCCTCCTCTCCTCTACAAACTTAGCATCCTGCAGACAGAAAGTAAGTAAGAAAGACAGCAGATATATCAAAGCAGCTATTGTTATTATTTATGAATTACCAATGGATTACATGAACATTACATTTTTTTACATGAATTCACATATGTGAAATAGGTCATTTACATTGTAAAAAAACATTATTAAGTCATATTAATGCATAAAGTAGCTATGCACATGACATGCTAGATGATGATCATCATTTTGAGTTTTCAATGTCTGTATTGTTGGATGTACCAATTTCACTTCCCTCTGCTTCTGACCAAATTATGTTTTAAGTTAGAGAATTTATCAATTAAAAAAAAAAAAAAAAAAAAAAGGTTTAACCTGCCCAGCTCAGGTGGGGGATTACAGGACTCACAAATGCATCCTGCCTTAAGGCAAAAACTCACATATTGTGACTTCAAGCCTGCAAGTCTGGAATGATTATGTATCTTTGCTGGGCCTGTATCAAATCCTGCATAGAGGTCCACTGTGGTGTGTCCCTTTGAGCTTTTCTACTGTCAGTACAAATCCTGTGTAGTTGCAGTCAAAACCATCAAGAATTTTCTTCAGAGTATCCACACCTTGAAATCCCATATCTCCCATGAAAATTCATAAATGACATGCCTCGATATTGGCGTCTGTCATTTAGTTGCTGATATTGTGGAAAAATTGGATACTGTTATTTGAGCATCCAGACCCTCTTCACTGAGCAACAACATGGCCAGTGCAACCATGGCCAATCATTGTCCTGCAAGGCTCAGAACAAAGCCTGGCCAATGCTTTGTGTTACTCTGTGATGCTTGGGACTGGTCACAGCCATTGTACACAGCCATTGTCGGTGGCCATTGAAACTACGGCTTTTCTTCTGATCTAAAATCCCCAAACCCAAGTGAATAGTCTTTTCTTAAAATACACATTTGTGTCTCCTATACAAGAAAAATAAACCCTTCATGGTAGTGAATAGCTGCAAACCATCAATCAAAAAATAAAAAAATCTAAAATAAAAGGACAATTTATTATTTTTAAATACTGCATGTACATGTTTTCACATCTATTGCAATGGTTCTGAAATAAGTTTGAAGAACTTTAAGACTGCACTGTCCCTAATCTGAAAGTTGGATTGAGGCTAACAACACAATCAATAGCAGTCATAAAAGAAAAAAATAGAGCAAAATACAAACAATAAAAAATGACAAAACGAAAAGTAAATAGTTGTAGGAACGTTTTGCAGGGGTTGGGAAAGTATTACATCACCTCTTCCTTTAACGAAGTAAAGTGAGGAGACCAGTTGCTTTAGTTTTTAAAGTGACATTTTCCTTCTTCTTGTTTAATACAGCCGCTCAACAGTTCTGGGGCTCCTTTGTTGTAGTTTTCCCTTTATAATGCATCAAATGTTTTCAGTGGGTGACAGGTCTGGACTGCAGACAGGGCAGTTATAACCCAGACTCTATTGTAATATATGAAAATATACAAAGATGCTTTCTTATGTAGCAGTATATGTTTCTCCAAAACCTGTCTATATCATTCAGCATTAATAGTGCCTTCACAGGTGGGCAAGTTACCCCTGCTGTGTGCATGAATGCACATATGCTGACTTTTGAACTGTGTGCTGATAACAAGCTGGATGGTCCCTCTGCTATTTAGCCTGTAGGCATCCATGATTTCAAAACAGAATTTCAAATTTTACCTCATCAAACCAC